>JAYJMH010038276.1:0-15622 GCA_036873815.1 Phacellophora camtschatica | reverse complement strand
ATGACGGCAATCAACTTTTCTGAACGTAAACTTGAGTTTTTAGCAAAAAACCGAAATGGGTAAACTTACCCTTTAAAACTCGTTCAAACTTATATGAGTATGATTAACAGAAACAAATGATTTTGTGGCACGGGTATGTTGACGAACACAGGAGTTCAAACATAAAAATGATACAACCTTATCACATAATCGTTTGTTGTTATGCACTGTTTCAGTAACATATATGATATATACGGTTTGTTGTCTATTATATTGTGTATACTTGGCCGATTGCAATGATTAAAGTTTCGGATAGATTCTGGACGTTTTGATGTTGATACTGTTTTGATATTGTATATTAAAGTAACGTCGAAAAACGTCGACGATTGGTCGAAAAAGTTTAACAACTTCAATTTCAGTTATGTCATTTGCAAACGTTTGTAAAGTAAATCAACTGTTTTATTTCTTCAAATTTTGTTTTTCACCATTAATCTACATTTTTTGAGCGCGATGTTCCTTAAAACACGAAATTCTGCAAGAAAACACAAACAATATGAAATTACAAAACTTAACTAAATACCATAATCTCCAAAGAACCAAAATTATATGTATGATCGAATTAATAACAAATTAGTTGCTTTATTATCTGTTTAATAAGGGTGTATGTGGGTCAATTTAAGCTACAGCCTTGATCAATTGCAATTCACTAGATATATAACTTTTTGTTGTTTATCAAAGGTTCATTGTAGTTTTCATAATTTTTTGGAAGTGTTAGTGTCTGCTCAGAAACTTGCTCAAGGATGATAAGAACATTCTTTTCTTTTTAAGGCAACGCGGCTATTCGTTTTAAAGACGAAGGGACATGGTTTATTCAAACTTTATGTGACCAGCTAAAGATGGATGCAAATGATGAGCATTTCGTGGAGATTTTTCGTCGTGTTACTGATGTGTTGTCGCAGAAAGATTACTCTTTCGAAGTAAATGGCAATGTTATGCATTATAAGTGCACACCAGAAGAACATAATAATTTAACAAAGCAACTTTTCTTTAATCCTAAAAATTAGAAATACCTGAGACTTAAACATGTAATCTAATTGCTTATAAGAAATAGCTGCGTTTCATAATGGCGACTAAGACTGCATTCACACGATAGATAACTTTCTATTTACGTGATGTATCAATTTAACATTGATTTCCATCTGATATTTGAAATCGTTTCTTTAATAAAAACGTATTATTTTCATTAGTTAAATGTCAATTTTCATTGGTTATTCGTTAATGCTCAGTTTTAAAAGAAACATTTGAATAAATATATGTCCAATACTTTACATTAAAATAACTCTAATCTGCGAGCTTTTCTGTTAATTTGAAGAAACATTTATTTTCAGTTCATGTTTTAACATTTAAACGACACACTATCTGCAATTGGTGAATTGGGGGTTTGCAATTTAAATAGAATCGCTTCTCAAACTCCCAAATTGATACAGGAGCAAGCAGGTTCATTGAATGTCAAAGTGTGAACTGGAAATGAATGCAACTCTTTAAGAATGTGATTGACCTGAAAGCTCATACATGAATTTATTTTTTAATTTTTAATAGCTAAACTTGATCGCAAGTGATTGGGTGCTATCCTAAACGCTCAGTTTGTCCTTGAGAAATCACGTTGAGTACCATTTACAATTTTTAGCGTCACGGATTTCGAGCTACAGCCATGCAAAAAAATGTTTTTTGTATAACCTGATAATTATTACTTACTTAAAAGTCCCCCCGTTATCCGGATTTCAACGAAATGAGTTTTACATAGCACCCCGATATTGCTTTATCCGAGCATGCACAATTAAGAAATGCCATTTTTAAAAGTATATCCGTTGTCCGTGAAGAGAAAAACATAATCCTTAGCTACAGTTTCCGGAAATTCGTCTCAAGATTTTAGTCTTCCAACATTTGTTCAAATAGAAATGTTTTCAAATAGAAATCTGACTTCGCATATTCATTAAAGAAAATTCCAAATTTTGTCTGCTCTTGTCAAAATATTCTGTCAAAATATAACACATGCATGGTTTGTAAATTTTCTTCGTTATAAACTTTTTTGAAGCTTTGATGCTCGTTTTTGTCATAAAGGAAGTAACGATTTTAATTGCGAAAATTAAAATGAATTAGCGTTTTTAACTGGAAGTCTGCTTGCTTGTTTTTTATCTTGACTTATATATATTTTGGAAAGATTTGTGTAATAAGCATGCCCGACCTTATCTGTCTTCTATTCTTTTGATCATTGCTGTCAAAGGGCTCCAGCCAATAGCAAGCCGTTGTGGACAAAAGATGGTTGAGAAAAAGGAAAGGTCATCGAAAAGTAAAAACATGTTCAAATTAAAAAAAGTGCTCGAGAATTATAAATAGTGCTCGAGAATTATAAAAAATTTCCGAGAATTATAAAAATTGTCGAGATTTATAAAAAATTTCCAAGAGTTATAAATTTGTCCGAGAATTTTAAAGTGTTCGAGAGATAGGAAGTGTCTGAGATTCATAAAAAATGTCGGATAATTATAAAAGCGGTTTGAGAATATAACAAGTGTCCGAGATTTAATAAAAGTGTCCGAGAATTTAAAGAAGTGTTTGAGAAATAGAAAGTGTCAGAAATTTATGAAAAGTGTCCAAGATTTATTAAATTTGTCCGAGATTTTTCTATTATGAATATTTTTAAATTGATATTGAGTTCTAAAATAAAAAACCTTAGCTGAACTAAGGCCTTACCCAGTGTACTTACTCCATTCTATGCAGATTCAAAATCCAATAAATAACGATTGTAAATGTCTCTCAATAAAATTTCTCTACAATAAAGTCATAATGCTTTCAACAATAACAACTTTAACAAAACAGCGTAATTCTTTCAACAATAACATATCTTTAGCAAAAACTTTGTTGTAGGTTTGTAACATATACTAATAAGATTAGCCTGCGTGCACTCTTTGTTAAAAAAAGACCTGCTCATTACTTCATCACTAAAGGAGAAAGAGGGAATCCTGTCACTTGGTCCACACAATTAAGAAATTGAAGATTCTTTGTTCACAGTTTAAAGTTACACGACGAATATGTATGAGTGGCCATGGCCTATTTATATATAGGAGCCACTAAAATTAGCCTATAACATTAGCTGGTCAATCAACAGTGCTTCATTGAAGTCATCATGAGACTATTTCATTCAATTATTCTGTTATTTTTAGAATTGCTTCTCTAGTATCCGTCGTGTAACTTTCCGTTTGAACAGAAGTTTTCATTTCTTTTCAATTTTTCTAAACATATGATTTACAAGTTTCAGGAACAGGTATCAGGAACAAATTTGAATTTAATTTTCAATTTAATTTTGGATAGATTTAAGCAAAATTATTAACACCAGACCAGCCTTTGCTCAAATATGTTGAAATTTAATTTTCTTAACACCTGGAATTTTAAGTAATTTTCATATTCAAAATCCTCTCCGAAGATATGCGCTCTGCAGCAGTTAACAAAAATATGAATATTGGGTAATCCAATATGTATATGTGGGGAAAAGTAAAACATGATATAAAGCATCAAATTTTACGGCATCAAGTTTCCCTTCTTTATAGCAAGGAACTTGTTGGAAAGCTTTAGGTTGGCATTTAATTGCTCTTAGTACACCTATGGGGTATGCAAACCCTCCTTGAAATTTCCCAGTGCTGGCATTGTTCTACCAACTACATACCACCAAGAAACATTCTTGATTAGCTTGAAACGTTCCTCTGGTCTTCTCACTAATGAACTATCTCTAGCTAGCTCAAGCAATGTCTCAATATTTTCTACACATCAATCAATGGAAAAGACATTGTCATACTGTTCTAGCTGGTGCAACTAGCTTGTGAATTTTACATCGTAAACATTATCTACTTTCACATCGACAGACTTTGGGTCAAAAGCAATGGAATTAAAGAGAATAGAAGCAAAATTTTCAGGACCTAGTCCCCCATGAACTAATGGCATGGCAATAATTTTTCCAGGTTTCCTTGTGTTGAAATAGGATTGCCCCACAATACAATCGTTTTTAGCAATGCCACACGATGCCATATAAACTGTTCCGCATTATAGAATTGTGACTAAAAAGGATGACACCAACCGTTTTTTGATTGTAAGGATTTAGTATACGAAGAACGTTATGATTGGACGATATTGTTCTTTAGCCATATTTAGTCAATTTATTTAGGTAATCAATTATTGTAATTAGGTAGTATAAAAAGTAAGTTTTAGGAAGACTGTACTGCGAGACTGGGATACTGTATTGCGAGAGTGAAAAGGTTAAGATTAGGAACTTTCGATAGGATCTGTTTCCCTCTTCCTGATTTTCTCCTTTGCAATTCAGTTTGCAATTCAACAAACATATCGGCCGAAAGGAAGAAGATGAAGATACTAAACGAACACTTACAGAGTTCCTCTTTCCTTCGCAAAGAATGAAGGCAAAGATACGAAACAAAGTTGATAAAGAACTGAAATGAAATGAAATGTAGACTTGTGGCAAGTCTAGCAACAATGTTATGTTGCAAATATAAAAACGTGTTATAATCATACCTCAAGCAGGCGTCTTAAATCATCTCTTATCTGTATATAAAGATTTACTCCATGATTTCCATTATCTTGAATTGGATTGATTAGAATTGACATCTCACGATGCTCCAAATCTGTAAACTGCACAGATATTCATTCACAATCGCATTGTTTTCTATCACTATGTTGGCGATTGGACCTTCAAAGTCAACTCCATAATGCTCATCTTGCATCTCATAGAGATTGACATTGTTCAGTGATTGTAACATGCTAACGTGCCAAATTGTGAAGGATGCCTGATGAGAGCTTGTGCGCATTCATTGGTTATTCCATTACCCCACTAATTATCTAAACGATGCATGTATCCTATGTAAATGGATATGGTGAAGTGCGTACAAATCAACATCATTGTTTTCTTCAAGGATACCTGTATACTCCATGGATAAAAAAGTCCTTGTAGTATCCGTTCACCACTCTATTCAAATTAGACCAAAATCTTTCAATGGGTTGATTGTGTACGCTTCTACTGCTTATGAAGCTGCCACTATCTATACCTCATACATGCACCATGTACCGTGCAACATCGACCTTTTCTGTCCCCGCGACCCCGCATGGGGGTTCCAATTCTCTCAACTCGATCAACAAAGCATTTTAATACTGTGTTGGCCTTGTTGTTTGGAAAACATCTAACTTATATTATTGCTCCACTGTGTCCATCAATGCAGCCATGGAGAACGAATCGCCATGATATTAGTTTATGATTTGAGTCGATGTATCAAAGTTGATTGGCATATCCCGTATCATACCCTCGACTCACTGTGTGTATGTGGGTATGTGGGGAATGCACGGCCAACCTGATCAATAATATTGAGCCTTTCTCGTTCTCTCCATATTAGTCCGAAAATGCTTTTGGCTCCCAAACTTCCCCTTACCAGTGTTTCACAGGCATTAGGAGTCAGTCGGAGTAGTCTTGGTGTCAAGTTCCCCATTACTTATCTACGTTAAAGAGTCTTGTGTATTGAACTTGATTCTTCTTCTATAAAGTGTACAGGGATGAATATCAAGGCAATAAGCACCATTCTTCCATGTCATTCCAGTCTCTTGCACCGGTTCTATTTGTTCTTTTGTGATATAGTACCATGGCCTTCACTTGGTAAAAAATACAAGTACCGGGTGTCCCAAAAAATCCTTACACGGGTTTTGCAAGTATTTTGCAAAAACGTGAATATGAAACTTTCCGTAAACACATCTATCAAACAGCCTGATAACATTTGAGTAATTTGTGACCTTAATTATTAAAAACGTTGGAAACAACGGAAACAACGTGTTTTGCTATTGAAGCGTTTCCGGCTTCTAGATAAAAAGTGTCATCGATTTCAAGTCGGTCAGTTTTCTTCTTCAAGTCGGGAATAAAAGACTAGATAACCAAGAAAACAAAGGTAACATCTTTTTAGAATTTCCCTAGAAACAAACAAAACAAACTTTAAATTCTTCATTTTCAGATAAAAAATGTATCTTTGAATCCTTTATTCTCTTATGTCTTTTTGAGTGAACAGGAAGAACAATTCTTGCTCAAAATTGTAGTTCTATGGAAAAGCAAGAATTCTAGAAATTTTGCTTTGTTTAGCTTTAGAGAACTCGTTTCCCTTGTTAAATTGTATATTTGAAAGAAGCGAAATTGACCGACAAGAAGCTCGTGACAATTTCATTGGAAGGCTACAAATGCCTCCATTGCAAAACTTGTTGTTTTCTCTGCAAAGAACGTTTGGACATAAATGGATATATCATCGCCGCTAAATTTGCGTTTTTAATAATTGAGGTCACAAATTACTCATATTTTATCAGGCTGTTTCATAGATGTGTTAACGAAAAGTTTCGTATTCACATTTTTGCATAACATTTGCAAAACCCGAGTAAGGTTTTTTTGAGACACCTGATAGAACATATCGGTCAGAAGGACGATAACACTGTGATTCAGCGAGAAGAAGAATTCTTGCAGATCATTCTCCATTTTGTTTTAGCATAGGCCTTATTCCAGCTAAGGATTTCTATTTTAGTATTTTAGAACTCATCATCAATTTAAAAAAAAATTACTATAAAAAATCTCGGACACTTTATATAATTCTCGGATCGCTTTTATAATTCTCGGACACTTTTGATGAATTTCAGAGACTTTTAATAAATCTCGAACACTTCAAAATTCTTGGACACTTTATATAAAGCTCGGACACTTTTAAAATTCTTCGAGATCATTTATAATTCTCGAGTATTTTTTATAATTCTCGAGCATTTTTTTTATTATTTGTTCGAGGACCTTTTATTTCTCAACCAACTTTTCTCCGCAACGGCTTTCCGCACTGTAAAGTTGGTATTTGAAATTTGATTCTAATACAATGTAGATAATTTCTATGAAAATGTGGCCGTCAATGACGACATAATCCTGTTGTATTCGTTCTATAAATTGAGTTTTGGGGCTGTTTAGGTGTGAGTTTGAATTTTTGAATAGCCGGCACTTAAAGCAACGCTAAAGAATGAATCGTGCAGAAGCCGAATCATCATACAGATGAAGTGTTTCACGGATTTATTCAGTTTTATTGTTGCAAAGACATTTGACTCACGAACAACACCTTGACATGAAAAAGGATCGAAGACCATGCCCAACAGTGATTTTGAAAAATAGAAGTTTACGCAACGTTTCGTTGGATATGCGGAGATGACGAGAAAAACACGTATTTTTTCTGGCTATGGTTATGGGAGATAATTCAGCAGTGGTAAGCATTATTAATTGTTATTTCATTTTGTACACGTAGAAAAGTTGAATTCGCACTGCATAGGGCTGTCCAGAGCAAGTATGATAAAGCCAGATGGTCTCAGTCATGCAAGATGTTGAACTCATGTAGTCATGCCCATGGTATTAGTTTCTCAAAACTAATACCTAAGAAAATGATGTATATTCCTAGTGAGGCAAAAGCTGCCGCACAGAACTTGCAGTGACGGCTTAAAGCTCTTAAGTACCCAATGTCCTCAAACATTCCTTTTCAGTCAGAATATCAGGATTTTATCAACCTTAACATTAATATTTTGTGTTTTTCTATAAATTTTCCTTCAATTAATTTTAGAAGAAAAATGTATTTGTGCAAGAAATTAGCCAATCATCATCTGGTTCTAACATGTCAAGACATTTGGCTGTAATGATGGATGACACAAGTGATCATTCAAATATATAGCAGTCTCCTGTATCGATTCGTCTGGTAAATGACGGACAAGTGGACGAGCATTTGCTCGGCCTTCTGGATTCATCAGCAGACACATCAGCTGCAGGGTTAATAAACTCTTGTTGAGACTTTGACGAGCTATCGAATAACACTAGAACATTCTGCTAACATGTTAATTGGGCAGTCTTACGATGGAGCTCCGACAATGAGTGGGGAATTAAGTGGCGTAGAAAAACTGCAGAATCTTTTCCCGTATGCATATTACAACAACTGTTTAGCTCACAGGATGGCTCTCTGTGCATCTCAGTCAGGTAATAAAGATCGAAGATGTTTTTGGCAATCTGCATAGTGTAATCAAATTCTTCAGTAACAGCCCAAAGTGAACCTCTGAACTTGGTAGTAATCTGCAAAAACCAGGTGATACAAAATGGTTTTCAAGGGATACTGCTGTTTCCGTCGTAGAAACCATGTACAAAATTACTGTGCCTGAATTGTTTGAAATTGTACGCAACACAAAGGAAAAATCCGACACTCGAGCATTCAGCATGTCAAGTACATTTTCTTCATGGAATTATACAGGAACTTTTTCTCGCATAGTGTTCCGATTGTAACAGTCATGCAAAAACCAAAATTTGATGCCATCTAACGTTCTTCGATGTTCTCAGATTTTCAACGGACATTACGCAGCTTTGGTCTTGAGCAGATTTGGATGATGCAATTAAATTAGATCCAGTTTTCCCAGTCACAAGAACAAGAGTTGGATGCAGAGGAGGTGATGGTTCACATGATAGCTGGAAATCCCATATTACGAGTAGCATAGCAAATGCAATGCTACTAGAATCTGCAGAGCAATTTAAATGGAAATTCGAGAACGTGAAGAGGTTCAAATAGATGGAATTAATATACCCATCAAAGTTTGCCAAGATGATAAATTTGGTTAACCAAAGGAAAGCAATTGACCAACTGGATGAGCGCTATCCTTTCATAGCTCATAGATCTGCACTTAAGCATAATTTGAACTTTTTGTATAACAATAAAGAAATATTATTTTTGTTGCGAAGGTTTGTTCGTGACCGGAATGCTATGATCGAAAAAATTCAAAACGCCAAAATCGGATTCTGAGTGAAATGAGTGCAGAGCAAGAAAGCAGGATTAATGAAATAGATGCGACAGAAGCATGGGACAGATTTGATTTATCGGATGATGACTAAATTGGGGAAACTGGAATTAAAGAAGGAAAAACAAATGTTCAAGATCTACTCTCAGTTATAAAAAGGCAGAATTTGAAATAGCTCTTCCAGAAGCAATGAATCTTCTCAAACTTGCTGTTGTGATACAATTGCGAACACGTTTTCAGAATTCAAGTCCTACAAACAAAGTCACTTTGAACGATCTTCGATCAAGTAAACTTGTATTAAATATTTGATTTGTGTTTATTTGTATTACGACCATTTACTTGTTTGTTGTGTGATGAATGTTTAAATATTAATCCCAAATGCTTTTGATTTAGAGGAAATCTCGGTCTGAAACTGCTAAAAAATGTCATTGAACAAATTACAAAACCTTAAATTGTATTACAAATACTTGATATTTTTTTCAAAGCCTACAATTTTGAATCAAATATGGAGATATTTAAAGATCTAAACGCAGTGAGGAAGAAATTTCAGTGTCACATGGAGCTAATCTAAAGGGCGTGTCGCCAATAATTTTTGCCGGGGGGTACTCCCGAACTAATACCACTTTATTTTTTTTCCAGCCGCCCCCGATGGTATATTATGATATAAAATATTTTTTTTTACCTTAAGCGATATATGCAACATTTTTATATTTTAATATCAATTGAATATAGTCTCCTATTATGTCAAAATTAATTGTCACATTTGTTAAACATATCCTTTGATAAAAAATTAAAAAAATTGCCAATGGTATAAATTATAATCAATGATTTAAGGAAAACAAAAACCCTTTTAACACTAATTTACACGGGGCTGAAATTTGTCTTTTCCTAAATTTTAATTATTCATAAAATTTCTGATTTATTTCTCTAAAATTTCGCAGTCACTTAACCACACAATCCCATGTTTGGAAGGAAGATTTTGCTTTTACGGCTCTAAAGAAACATATAACCAAAGACAAAAATTTCAGGTTGGCATGGTTGAATTTAGTTTTTGACTCTCTATCTTTTAATATATAACACATAATTTTTGTATACCTCAGCAAAAGCTGAAATATGAGACGTCATACATTTTGATTACGTCATATTTCATACACTAAATGATAAAATTGTATGATTTTTTCATGAAATCATAAGCACTAGTCATAATAGAGAGTTAAAATAGAAAAAGCATATATATAACATCAAACAAGTGAATAAAATCAATTTACAAAATAATGAATAATGAGCAAAGGATGCAAAGATTTTTTTCACGTGTCACGCTGCGAAATGGTCGTGTAGTGTGGAGCTCCTGCAAAAAGGGTTTGTAGTGGCTGTTCTAAATGGTGAAATGTAACCAAATCGATGCCAAAACAGCACATTATCCAATAGTAAACACTGGAATCATGTCACGAAATAGTAGAATTTGATTTGGATACTCGTTACGAGTTGCTGTGGGTTTTCTGTGTTTGGGTCTAATTTCATTTTGAAAATGAAAGAAATATCAAGACTATTTCAACCTGAAGTTTGCAGAAATTGAAAGTAACATGGCGACCAAGACATGCATCGAAAAGCTTCACGTTACAATCAAGTAACAAAATGAGATGATTGATGTTTTAGAAGCAAAGGTAGCGATGATGGAAAGTCTTGTAAGCCATTTAACGGACCGCGCGGAAGAGCAAGAGCAGTATTGCCGCTGTCTGTGCATCAGAATCGATGGTATTTAAGAATCAAGGAACAAGGGAGGATCTGGACATGAGTCATTAGATAAAGTTAAAAAACTGTTTCAAGAATTAAAGGTTGTCGTGCCTGACACCGATATTGACAGGGCGCATAGAATTGCAAGGTCCAAGGCCGTGAATGGGAAGAAGATAAGGACCATGATTGTCAGACTTACAACATGGAGGCACAGGACAACTGTATACCGTGCGAGGAAAAATTCTAAAAGATATAAGTTGCGATTGGATCTCACAAAGCCAAGATTGGAGAAGCTCGTCAAGCTATCTAAAATTCTAGAAGATAGACAACTTGGTTTCGTATTTGCTGATGTGAATTGCAGGCTGGTTGCCTTCATTGAAGATAAATATTACTATCCCAAAGACGAACATGATTTGATGAATATTATAGGAAAGATTGGTGATAATGAAGACAACGAAAGCGTAAACAGTGATGGTACAACGGTATGATTTGATGCCGACGAAACTCTGGCTGCAGAAGAGGACTGATTTGATTCATTGCTTTGGTTTCTTGGTATTTCTTGCATAGGTTTTATGCTTGTTGTCCTTTCTTAAGGACTTCTGATTTTTCGTGTGTTTTTGTTGCAAATACCTAATTATATTTTTATGTCAAAGTATTTAAAAACCAAAATTGTTACCACGGCCCTGGGGCTTGGGATGCATTGACCTGGGCGTGCTACTCGAGTCAAGAGAAGAAAATTTGTTATTCGATGCAACAAAAATTATTTTCATTTGATGAATCCTTTAGTTAATCTGACAAACAACAAGCTACATTTTCGCCTAAAACGTATCAAACAAACAAATAAACAACTTTGCAATCACCACTGGCTAAATTTGTTTAGATCTTCGAAATGAGTTATTTTTACAACCACTTTTGTTGCCAATCCCTATCGAGAGTGGGAAAGCCTGAAAAATCTCTATATTTTTGTAGAGTAGTTTGTTTGTATAACTTAAAGTTGTTTTTCATTTTTCACGTTTTATTATGTTTCTTAGAATTTGTCAATTGTAGTTGCATTGTGGCTGACTGTCCCTTTGTACAAGCGAGAAGATATCTTCACGACGATGCTGGTTGAAATCAATCAATGGCGGGCAACCATAGGGTGCTTCCGTGCATCCTTTAAAAGAAACTTTCCCCTGAGCAAATCTGTTACGCCATTTTCAATTCTTTTTCAAATCCCAAAACTTTATTGGTTATGCAGTTGTTTTATTGCAGTCTCAATTGTTGTTCTACCCCTGGTACTAATGATACATTTTCTTGCAGTGCCTTCTTTGGCAACACAGTTATGTTCCCTTCCTTTGTTCGCCAGCGTGCATCACTTCGCGAAGATAGTAATTTACACGACTTTTGAGCTTTCCAAGCGAATCCCACCTAGACTACGGGGATGTTATCTATCATATTCCTGTCATCATTTTGCCAAATCTAATAGAAAAAATAGAGTCTGTTCAGTATTCTGCTGCTCTTGCTGTAACATGAACATGGAGGGGAACTTCGTGCAATAAATTGTATGCAGAGCTTTGCTGGGAGTCACTTAGTTCCCGAAGGTGGAGTAGACGCCTCACTCTGTTCTATAGCAATATAAATAATTTCACCCCCTTGTATACAAAGGAGCCAATCCCCTCACTCCATCAGTCAAACTACTCTCTTTGCAATCAAGATGCTATTAGACGAATAAGGGCAAGAACAGAAAAATTTCAACCCAGCTACTAACCTAGCTGCACATTTGAGTTGAATAAACTTGATTCTGAAATCAGGCTTGCACCGGCTGTTGCTATCTATAATTCGCCCCCCTGCAAAACCTGTCTTTGGTATTCATGAGCCAATCGGCCTATCGTACCTTTCCCAAATAAGGGTTTGTCTCCGCAGACTAAATTTCAACAAATTCAAGCACAATTTTAGGGACACCGTTAACCCTATGTGCCCAACGAATGACGGGATTGAGGACACGGATCACCTTTTGTTGTATTGCACTTCATTTGACATTCATTGACGAGATCTTCTCGCTTGAGTTTCTGTAGTATTACGACCATTTGTTGAAATCAACATCCTTTCTAATAACGTTTTTGTACAAATGGTATTGTATGGTGATAAAGACCATTCAAATGAGGTTAACAGAAATATACTCGAACTGAAACTGAAAAAAGTTCTGCCTGTTTTCATCAGCAGAAAAATCAGCGAACAAATAAAATCTCGGGAACCAAAGCCCCCCATTGTGAACCAACAATCCGTTGTGTACTATTTTGAGTGTGATCTGTGCCATGCAGATATGTCGGTTATACATGCCAACACTTACACCAAAGGATTGAGGAACCCAAAGCGTCGGCCATCGGTTGCCATATCTAAGAACAGCATGGAATGCAGTCCTAAAATTTGCACAAGCAATTCAAAATATTGCGCAAATATTGAGGAAAAACAGATTGTCTAATCTACGATATGTTGTGCGTTAAAGAATTGAAGCCAAAATTGAACAAGCAATCAGATTCAATAATATCCAAATTGTTCACTTAGTCTTTTTAGCGCCAATCATCTGAACCGTCAAAATTCTCATCACTTTATAAAACATTTTTCTATTGCTTCTTATTCCATAACGTCTTTTATACAAACAACGTCTTTTATTTCATTTAGCTTGAAAAATGATGTTAAGATGACTTTGAAACGCCGCTCATTAAGTCATTTTAACGATTAAATAGCAATTTTCACTGCGCATGCGCAAAAATCTTCCCACGATAGTAATAGTAATTACCAAATTGGATTTAGGAGTGGGTCTAATTTATCCCCTCGGTCTGAAGGTGCTTAAAAGCCCGGTCAATCCAGATAGGGTCGTTTAATATTTTCAAGAATCAAATAAAAGATATTCAATCATCCAATCATTCAATGATATTCATTTCGGCACACATTACGTTTAAAATGTAGGATACCTATTATACTTCCCCTATATAAATCCTTATCATAACTTAGCATATTTTCGTATGTTATTTTCGAGTTTACTACCTTATTTTGTATTACTTTTATGTTGTAGTTGGTATAAATTAGTTAGATTTCTTGTAAATTGTAACTATTATCAAAATTAAACCAACTTTAAAGAAAGTAAATAAAAAATTAATAAATTAATAAATGTAAGATACTCCAATCTAGATATAAACCATTGTAATTCAAAGATTTGATTTTTAAAGAAGAAAAAGAGGATTTATCAAAAGGGGGATTAGATTAAATTCTGTACTTTTTGTTTTTGCCTGAAAATGTAGAGGAATCTATATAAAGGATCATTCTTATTGTTTTGCCATTTCAGGGTGCTTTGTTATCCTGTCTTTTGTTGCAGGTCCATCGGAGGTCAGTGTCAATCTACTGGGAGCGCCAAAAGACGTGGAACATCTTTGACGAGCTATCAAAAAACGTGTACTGCATGGATTACAGTGACTAAAGTTGATATTCACGTTCAAAAGACTAAACTAGTTAAAAACAATTTTTGGTGGTATTCTTCGACGCCTGCTCTTCCGTTATAAGCGCTTTTCAAGAAATTCTCCATCTCACAAAATCTCGAAAACACTGAAAAACGTTGCTCAAATTGTAAAGAGAGATTTTTTTTTAACAAAGAGAGATTTATTTTTGACAACAAGACTTTTTGTTGTTGTCATAAAATGCTAAAAGACATTTTCCATCAGATAAGATGCTTCTAAACTCTGTAAGAAACTTTTAGCTTTGTGCCCAAAATTAAGAAGCCATGTTATAAAGCAGTGTCAGACTCAGACTGGTGCTTGGGATGATAATTTCTAAAGAAAAATTCCATGGTAATTGATAATTGTTAATTAAACCAACTTTAAAGAAAGTAAATAAAACAATTGATAAATTAAAAAATGTAACATACTCCAATCTAGATCTAACAATTGTAATTCAAAGATTTGATTTTTTAAAGAAGAATAAGAGGATGTATCAAAAGGGGGATTAGATATATAAAAATTTACAAAAAAGCCAAATATTTAGTTATTCCATAAAATGACATTCCCGTATTCAGTTGAATAAAAAGAACTTAAAAGAGAATTATCGACCAATCTGCCTCCTTCCAATCTTTGGGAAAATCTTAGAGAAATTGATATTCAACTCTTTGTATTCTCATTTACTTGCAAAGAATTTCTTAAACCCAAACCATTCCGGTTTTCGTCCGGGAGACTCAACGATAAATCAACTAGTCTCCATTACTTATTCAATCTACTCTGCCTTCGACTGTAATCCAACACTTGACGTTCGCTCTGAAACCTTGACATTTCTAAAGCGTTCGATCGTGTATGGCATAAATGTCTGCTTTATAAGCTTCGGAGATGCGGTGTCTCTGGAAATTTTCTCACCCTTCTCTGCAGTTTTCTATAAATCGTAAACAACGAACAGTCTTGAACGGAAAGTCTTCTAGTTGGGGAAATATTTCTACAGGTGCTCCACAAGGCTCGATCTTGGGACCTTTACTGTTCCTTACATATGTCAATGATTTGGGCGAAGATCTGAAATGTACTGTAAAATTATTTGCTGATGATATTTCTCTATTTACTGCGGTAAGGGATCCTAAACTAGCAGCTGATGATATGAATCATAACCTGAATCGTATAAAATTATGGGCATATAGATGGAGGATGTCCTTCAACCCTGATACTAGAAAGCAAGCTGTAAAGATAATTTTCCCAACAAAGAGAAGCAAAATTGATCATCCCGCGATATTTTTCAACAATATGCAAGTAATAAAAGTGGATGAGCATAAACATCTTGGTCTTACCCTCGACTCGAGGCTTTCTTCCTCAAGTCATATAATCGCGGCTATTGCCAAATCGAGAAAAGCAAACAGAATGTTGAAGTTCCTTTCTAAATATCTTCCTAGGGAGACCTTGAATTTATTTTACAAACTTTATGTTAGACCCCACTTGGACTATGGTGACGTGATTTACCACATTCCATGCAAGGAGGTCAGTCTAAATAGCCGTGGAAATGCTCTGATGCAAAA
>JAYJMH010038265.1:0-15625 GCA_036873815.1 Phacellophora camtschatica | reverse complement strand
CAAAAGATTGAGATTTCATTGTCAAACATGACAATGCAATTTGCAATTTGAAAGAGTAAACACTTCAACCAAGACAGTTGAACTTTATGATTTTGTTTGCTATTTGCTTGGCAGTGATGAAGGTGTTGAAATCTATTTTTCACAGTAACAAGTCACATTGTCATGTTTTAAACCACAATCTTTTTTTCTACAAAATTCACCCCTTTCTGCCACTCTATAAGCCTGTCAATAAAACTAAACCCAACGTCACTCAAACTAAAAAAAACTATACGAGCAAAACATCGTAAAATTCAATAGCTGTTTCATAATTTTATATTTGATAAAAAACGTAAAACCATAAATCAATGGAAAATTATACCTTTCACAGCCAACCTCAATTCCTTTGCTTTCAAGCTTGAAAATCTTTTCAACACCGTGTTTCTAGCAACAAGATAAAAAACAAATATCATTAAAAATAGTTCTGTAAAAAATGCCATAAAAGCTAGCTTTTTATCTTCCAATCACAAGCAAAAGTCCTTAAGAAAAAAATATAAGTAAATGTATAAAACAGGAAGAGGTAAACAAAACGAATCAATGAATTGGCAAAAAACTGATATTGATATTGATATGG
The DNA here is from genome assembly GCA_036873815.1 of Phacellophora camtschatica. Classification (NCBI taxonomy): domain Eukaryota; kingdom Metazoa; phylum Cnidaria; class Scyphozoa; order Semaeostomeae; family Ulmaridae; genus Phacellophora; species Phacellophora camtschatica. Next base: position 15,015 of record JAYJMH010038265.1, on the reverse strand, counting down.
ATTAATAAAACTAATAAATTGATGTTGATATCAACTTACCCTCAGCACAGACAAGCCTGCAAATCTATCTAAAGGTTTCATAAGCTCTTCATCCATCACCAGGTCTTTCTTTCCATGAAACTATAAACCAGATAAATTATCATTATAACTTACTTATCATTATTATAATTTGCAAACACTTGCAGCAAACAATAACTTCACATTATTGCATTATTTGATTTGTATAATAAAAGTTATCAAATGTTTCATGTAATTCTTTATTCAATTTTTGGTTTGTATTTGATGGGACACAAAAAAGTTTAGACATTTGAAAAATCTCCAGAATTTGTTATTAATAAAAAATAAAACATTTTCTGCTAATGTTACAAGGACCAAGTTAATTTCAGAAACTACAGTTATTTTGGTAACAACATTGATGAGTGATGATGCAATTTCAATTTGAAAAAACAGATTTTGAGCTATACTTTAAAAAGCTTTGCAATCTAAATAAAAAAACGCATTTTGAAATGTTTTCTTAGCAAATTGCATTTTTTGCACACATGAAATGATAAAAATTGCAATAACATGATTTATTGATTTTTCATAAAAACTTTTACCATGCATCAAAACCAGGTTTCTCTTAACCAGCAAAATTACATCATTTTAAGCATGCTGATAAAATATTTCTGACATTTGCAGCAATTAGTTTAAATGGGAACATAGAAATGAGCTTGATTGGTAACTCACTCAAATTTGGGTGATTTTTCAGACACCTAAACATTTTTTTGGGTCACCCGGTATAATAATTTAGGGGAAAATCCATTTAACATCTAATGATAGCCTATATGTACATACCATTTCTAATTGTAGAATCAAATTGTCCCTTGCAAATATCTTTAAAACATCAACATTTGGAAAGCTACTATTTTCCATATCTGATCTGATATTATTGACTCAACCTTTATTTCAATGTATGGTTGACAGTAAATCTGTGTTTCAAAGAGTGTAGTTGTTACGTTGTCAACCTGCAAGAACGATTTATTTTTATCTGCAATAAATGATGTATACATGTACATGATTTGTTTAAAAGCCGACAGAAGAGAATTAGTACAGTAACCTTAAGTAACTTCCAAACAAGAAAAGGTACTCTATAAACAGCTATGGAATTTGTACAGGTTTACCAAAAAGATGTTTCAACATTCTTGGAAAACAAAAATGATATCCTTAACTAAAAAAAGTTTTTTAAAATTTATCACTCCCTGAGGTATTGTAAAATCGATTAACACCTGCCCATCTGTGTGACTTAGCTGATCAGGGAACCTTTCTTGAAATTTTGGATTTCTCTGGACTTATTGAAGTTTGGAATTTTTCTTGAAACTAGGGATTTCTCAGGACTTTCTTTGCTTGAAGTCTGATGGTTGAGCTCAGATTTGCATTGTTTGGATGCTCAGTGCATACTCTTTTGGAAAAATAATAAAAATCAGGCTCCACACACTAATACACTACAGATACACAGATATTTTGGACTTTATTAGCCATAAAAAAACAATATGCACTGCACTGCACCGCACCACACCACACAGCACAAGCAGTAGCAGCCCCATCCGCAGCTGCACTTGCCACATTTTCCATCCATACTACATTAGATTTAATAGGGCTCTTGGAAATCAGCCTTTCTTCTCGGCTGAAACCCTCTCCCCCGGTTCTTTTTGTAAAAGAAATGAAATATCAGCAAACAGTTAAAATAAAATTTGAAAATTACATTGACATATTCTTCCTTGTCGCTTCATTTTGTCACTTGTTCACTCTTTTGTTGGTAATTCTGGCTCTCTATCCTTTTGGTCTTGCTTATCTGTTCGAGTGCTGTCCCCTGTCTTGTTATGACACAACTTTGTTGTGGTAAGTAAGTTTTATTCGCCACATAATTAAAAGTTTACAATTTAAAATTTAAACAAAAGGATAAAAATGTTACACAAATTCGTAAAGTCAATAAGAAACGAATGTTGTTGTTGTTGTTTTTGCAATATGTTTTTATTCTTTCTGTTAAATAATAAAATTGCTTGTTGTCTCTAGTTTGCTTCATGTTCTTTCTTTTCAAAAAACTCGAAACTGAAACGGGACTGAAACTTCCTTATTTCTTTTTTTAAAGAATCTTTAAATTTTATAAAATTCTTACAAAACAATTTAATGTTGTTTGCTGTTTTTAAATATTCCCGAAGTTTGAAATAGAAATTTCATGCAAAACTTTAGACTTAAGTCTGTTTTAAAAATCGTCAAGGCTTAAATAAAGTAGATTTTGCACATTAATTATCAATAAGTTAATGGTTAATCGTAACAATTTTGTTAGTTTTTGCTTCGTTTTGTTTTTTGTATTTTTTGTTCAAATTTTGCATTTCGGTACCTTTTCTGCATAGTTACCCACTAGCTTTCAACAAGCCCCCTCGAATAAGCCCCCCTCAAATTAGCCTCCACTTAAAAGCAAGGCGTGTATAAAGTCGCATATAATATGGTTGTGGGGTAACGGGAAAAGGCAAATACTAGGACAAAAACAAAACAAATATACGTTGAAGAAACTAAACAACATTTATAAATTCAACACAAAATCAATCATATTTAGAAGAACGAAAAAATCAGTATTTGGAAGAATAGAAAATAAAGAAAAGACACACAAATGAAACAAATAAACGTGTGCGGGGAATTGACAACAAAGCACAAATATTTCTCTTTCTTTTGTTGGGAGCATCTAAAAGCAACGCATAGATAATTTTTTTTTGGGGGAGGGTTATGGGAACACACAAATTTTCAGAAAAGAATTATTATTGAAAGAACGACAAAATAAACGAGAAACAAATTTTCCAGAACCAAATTTTCGAATAAAAATCAATATTTTTGTCTATCAAGAAATTTTACGGGAAGAAATTTATAAAAAGTTGGAATGTGGACAAATGAAAGCAAGCAAATTACTTTTACTCTACGAGACTGTAACATTTTTTCTTACAGGATAGGTGCATGGAAAGAATATTTGAATAAACGAAAAATTAAATAAACGAGAAACGAATGAAATCGATATTGTCTGATGTTGCATTTCATATTTCCTTTTTTGTATCCGGAGTATGACGATTATTTCTCTTGAAACCCTATTCCGCCGAAAATAAGAAGAACAACCCAAAGTTGCGCGAAAGTTGCAATGTGGAGAAATGAAAGATAGCAAATTACCTTTTCTCTACGAGATTGCAACATCTTCTCGTACAGGATATTTTCAAATACGAAAACTAAAATAAACGAAAAACATATTAAATAGATGGTGTGTGATGTTGTAGTACATTTTTCCTTTTTAATATCCGTAGTATCACCATTATTCCTTTTAAAATCCGATTCCGCCGAAAAAGCCAACATCCGACAATTCGCTCAAAATGCCAACAAAATCCGAAAGTACAACCAAAATATTTGCAAAATTCTACCTTCGTAAAACCCCTAACCCCGCCACCCTCAAGCAAGCGCAGCGCTGGAGTTGAGGCTTGCTGCATGCAGGCCGAAACGCAAGTATTTCCTAAAACACTACGAAATGTTTTTGCTGTTACTCATTGATAGTTAACTTAATCAAAAATATATACCTTGTTTTACATTTTTGGTGCCTTGTTACTTGAGATAATTAATTTTCGAAGTTGAAATTATGCTTCACCCTCAAACCAGAGCTTTTGCACAATGGCATAAAGGAAATTATTTGATTTGGGGGATTCTGATGTTCGTTTGTTGTTTTGTCGTTTTAGAAAATAACATTTTTATCGAACAAGTTATCACCAAGGAATTAACGTCAAGTTACGATTATAACCGTACACTCAATTTTCATTTGTTTAATTTTGCTATTGAATATGGCAACAATACTGATGCCCATTGCTAAACAGGTTGTATGCTGTGAATATCAGGCTTGTTTGAAATCAGAATATGGGTTATTCCCCAAAATGACAGACTTTCAGTATGCCATTCTGCAAAAGCTCTGGTTTGAGGATGACGCACAATTTCAATTTCGAAAATTAATATCTCAAGTAACAATGCACCAAAAATGTCAAACAAGGTATTTTTTATTTAAATGACAATCAACGAGTAACAACAAAAACCATTCGTACCGTTTTAGGTAATACGTTCATCGTTAGACTCGATCAAATCCGTAGCCTCTTTTGGACACCCGGTATTTGTTTGTATTGCGTCTTTTATTCTTCCAATTTATAACACATCAAATCTGATTCTTTTTGTGCACTTGCGGGAACTGAAATCAACTGTTTGGAAAACATTTTGAACTACGTATCGCTTGCTTCATCACTTTTCTTGCTTCATCACTTTTCTTGCAGTCAAATTCCTTAGTTACTTATGATTTGGAGAATGACGTTTTAAAAAATGCAAAATCTGGTTGTGGAAATGGTTGCGTTTCAAAGCTTCGTTTTTCTGCCGATGGAACGTACCTTGTTTCAACAGATACTCACAAAGCTGCCAAGCTTTTCAAACTACATTCTGAAGGTGGTCTCAGAGTAAGTTACATTTTGTTATATATATAATTCTAATTTTTAAGTAAATTATTTTTGGTACTAGATTGTGTCCATATTTCAATTGCTTGTTTCAATTTTTACACGTTGGAATTACATCAAAAAAATAATTGCACTTTAAATATGAACATCGATACTTTTTGCGTTAAGAATGATTAGCAAAATGTTCAAATTCTCAAGCTAAAAATTATGTTTTTTGCGCAAGTAAACGTTTGTGTGAGAACGCAGGCTTTAAAATGTCAAGAAATAAAAGCTTGATTAAATAATCGCCTTTCGGTACGCTAAACTTTTAATTTTAATATTCTTAAACTTTTCCATAATATACCATCGAAACTGTTATCTTTTCTGGGACACCCAGTATGTGATTACAAGTTTATTTACGTTTTTGAACATCAATTAAAACGTAAACAGCAGTGTATTTATGTTAACATTATTTTTTGCCAACATTTAGGAGGTGAAGAATTGGGCTTTTCATGCAGCTAAAATCAACGACGCTGCTTTTAGTCCAAATGGTCGCTTTCTTGCAACTTGTAGTGTTGACACATATGTTCATATTTGGGATATTGATGCAGGATACATTATTCACAAGAAAGGAGGTAAGTGATTTAGCAGAGGCCGATCAAATATTTTTGATCCTGGGAGGATTCAATTTTTTGGCGAAAAATGTTTACATCCATTATTCCTGAAGTTTCTTTTTTTTGTTAAATTGACAGTTGCATGTACATTTTTCTTTCAAAATTACCCACATTTCCCTTCAGGATTCACCTATTTTATTGAACTTTTAGAAAAACTTTACATTGGACAAAAATATACAGCAGAACATTTCCTGGGAGTGGCGCTCCTGTGCTTCCACATTTTATCGACCCCGCCCGGTTATTTAGTAACTGTTGAAAGCTGTTTCTTGGCGGAAAAATTAGAATGTATAAATTACAGCACTAAAAATTGTTTCTACACGACAAAATTCAGCCAGATTTCCATGTAGCGGTAATACAGTAAGACCTTAAATTTAAAAAAGCTAATTAACAGATTGCAAAATATTTTTACAAATATTTTCTATTATTTTCTATTTAAATTTCTTAATTGTAGTTTCTTTAATTCAGAGCCTTTGTTTGCCAAGTTGTGTGTAACAGTGTTGGCTTGTCTGGTTGCTGCCTAACTCAACTTTATGAAGTGCAAATCAATAAAAGCTTATCATGACAACCCTCTTTTTGAATAGAATTTTGAAATGATTTTATATATTAATCCTTCTTTGCCTGTAAAAATGTTGAATTCATAGATTATAGGGTTAGTTATCGTTTTTCGTGTTTTTAATTTGCCTTCAAGTTTATCTCTTGTTATTTCATTTCATTTTCATGTTTAATTTTTAACTACATTTAGGGTAGCCCCTCACCATAATTTCTGGTTTTCAAGGTCCACTCCCATAATATACAATTAAGAGTAAGCTAAATTACAATATAGAAGAAACCTAAAGTTTGAAACCCCTACGCCAAAATGTAAACGTGGTGACTCGAAAATGTGACGCCAAAACAAGCTTCCCAGCCAGCCACAGGAAATTTTTCCATGTAAACGTGGGATGAGAACGCTCCACAAAGCCGAGCAAGATCCATTTCGAGCTCATACAAACAGGCCCTATCCGTATTGTTTTTGGGGGTATAAATCAGTCTTTTGATGTTAAATTTGACATTTCAACTTGTTTTATTTTGTTTTAGGCATACATGGCCTTGCTGTCAACGTAACCTGTGTGGGGTGGATTGATAACAATACACTGGTCACATGTGGCCATCAAGATTGCTCTCTCAGAATCTGGAACATTGCTGATAAATGAAAAAGATCATTTTGTACAAACCCATTTCATATAGAATTTAATTTTTCCAATTTCTGACCATTTTGTATTTGTTTGCAATATCAAATCTCTTAATTTTACCCTTAAAATCGCACGAAACATCTTGATGGATATTTTTTACTTGTGATCATTGAATTCGTACATGCTTTTGTTGCAACGTTTTAGTTTCGATATAATCTTTCCAAAACTTGATCTTCCAAAACACTAGATACTGCATAATCCTGCGCATCGTAAACTACAAAGCAGCTGTGTATGTGAGGCGTGCTGGCTCGGTTAGGAGGGCTGGCACACCTTTCCTGGGTGCATTTGTTTGCGTTTATTTTAAGCGAGCTGACCCGCCTTGTCTTACCGAGGTTAATTTGAAATACAACAGAGCTTTGTCTTTGGCGCCAAAAATCGTACGACAGACAATACATTCTGGCTCTGTTGACCGGGCTGATTTTCTATTTTGCGTTTATATGATCCCGCTTGAGACGGATCTCCCCTACTCATTTCACAGATCTCAGTTAACCGGGCTGGCCCGCTGCTTATATAAATACAACGTTATTTAAAAATAGCTTTCATTGTTTATCTAGACCTCTCCTAAACCAAGTCAGCCCGCCTCATATAAACAGCTCCAAAGGCTTCAGAGACGCACAGAATGGCATGTCCAACATTTCAATGAGAATGGAGTATATGTTGAAAGAAAGTTTGCATTGTATTTTTCACAATTAGTTAAACTGGTAAACAAAACAATTTGCATATATTGTTGTTCATGATTTGCTAAACTAGAAAACTAGATCATTGTGGCTCCATTTTCCGATAAAAATTTTAATTCTGGCCTTTCGCGTTTGATATTCTGCTAAAGTTGCTAAAGTTTTGGAATTGTTCAGCTAACATTGATATTCTCTTTTCATAGTCTCTTTTCATTTGCTATATTTGTAGCACGTCTTTTGGTAACGTCCCTGCAAAATTTCGACATTCTTCGTACCTTGCCTCTAAAGTTATGTTGATATGTTATCTCATTTTCAACCTTGAAAGGAACCATTGTTATCATACAAAGACATTGAATGGAAAACCCATGGCAATAGTAAAAATGAACACCGATATTTCGAAAGGAGGACACAGAAGACGGAAAACACAAACATTTCCCACATCACACCACTGATCTCAGTGCATCACACCAAATGGTAGACTTATTACAAGAGTCTCGGTTTCGCTCCTACGCCAGATATGCCATTGCTACAACAGAGACTCGTTAAACCACTGTTTAAAGATTTGGCAAGATAAGCCAGCCTCATTTCTGATCAAAATCAAGAATTTCACAACATGGGTTTATCAGAAAGGACGCAGTAAAGAGCACCTTGTACGAACAACATTAATCGTGTTATTGATGTTGTGTTGTTTTATAAATTTAATTTGATTTAAACGAAAATTAAATTTTGCCTTGGCACGAATATTTTATTTTAAAGTTCACATTTGTTCTTATTGATGTTTCGTTTAAAGAAACTCTGGCCTAAATTGACGACGCTGAACGTACTTCAAAATGCAAGACTTTCAGGTTGTTTTATTTGCACAACCGCAAGGTCTCCAGTGTCGTGTTTAGGTCCCTTGGGCTTGCACCTTTTCAAATGTAAACCAAACTTATAGACATTGAATAGTAAAGACAATGCAACTCTTCGGTTTGTTTCGAATCCCGCGCTTAAATATGCCTCTGTCCTTCGGAAGAAAAGCAAAGAAGAATCAAAGAAGTACGTCTTGTCTTACTCAGTAGGAGCACATACAAATATATCTTCTACATTGAGAACTTCGTGGTAAACGGCTGATTGAAAACCTTTAAACTTTATGATATGTTTCTTCTCAACAGCTTCGCCGACAGAATCAGCCATTCTTCAAATGAGGGCCCCAAAGGGTCTCTGGAGCCCATAATTTTTACAGAATGGAGCCCAGCAATTTCATGTGGTGCACTGGAGTCCAATGTTCTCAAGATTTGGAGCCCTGCACCGAAAAGATCTAATTTTGAAGTACTATTTTTCTTTTGTGACACCTTTATCTTGTAAACTTTATTTTTTTAAAATTTGCAATAGCAGAGACAGTGGTGCTTTTGCTTAAATTATTTTTTTGAGTAATGCTCAACTTTTCCCTTTCAGTGTTCTTTGGAACTTTTAGCCCGGAGAGGCACTTTGTTTCATTTTGGTAGCGGTGTGTGGAGATGTAATTTTTTTTGAAAATCTATCCATTGGTATTACAGTGGTGACGCCAGGGAATATGTACTTCTTCATTTACAGTGGTGACGCCAGGATATCTCCGCAGAAAGGGGCGGTGTCATCTGACAGTGGACCAAACTAGCAAAGCGAGTTAAATATTTGGGGGTCCGGGGAACTCCCCGAAAAGTATGTTTGAAATACTCAAAAATATGTTTAAAATTGCTGATTTGCCTTCCAGATAGGTCAAAACATCTAAAGGATAGAAGATTGCTAGAATGGCTGTCAAGAATGGCCTTTCTCAGGTAAAATGCAGAAAAAATCTACCCATTCTGGCCGCACATCTCCACTACCCAAATTTTTAATAGACCTCCCGCACGACTTTTAGCCCCACTGCTTACAGACTACTCCGCAGTCCTTGTATTCGAGAACCAAGTGTGTTCAAGAACTAAATGTTTTCTGGAAATTTGCATTCCTCAATTGAAGTGATTTCAGTTTCAATTTGTATCCTTCCTCGCTTTTTTATAGTTTTTGTAGTTCACTTCACCAGAGTGAATTTCTTTTCTTCTCTTGATCTCTTGAACACAATTTACGAAATTAAAAAAACATTTTTAGTAACCGACCTACCACGGGGATTTATCTTCACAAACAAGTGGCTAGCCATTTTTATAACTTATGTGAACAAGAGTCATTAATTCTCCCTCTTTTTAACCTTCTGTTTCCAACATCATAAGACTTTCTCAATATCTATTTTTTTATTTTTCACTGTAGGTTTATTTAAAAATACTGATTTATTAATTTCTCATAATCTCAGTTCTTCCTCTTCTTTGGCCGAAGTCAGTTCTCTCTCCACTCGAGTTGTCGTATCACCCTCATCTAAAGCCAGTAACATTTCTCTTGCATACAATACTTCTTCGATTCTGATTAACCCATCTCCATCTCTCACCTTTCCTGGTAAGAATAGCACTCAACATTTTTTTATCAACTACAAATTTTGAAGTAGCTAACTCTTTGAAGTAGCAATTTCCATCTACTAGCAATGAATTAAAAATCATTGTTAGGGCTTGATTACATGGGTAGGGCTGGCCCTGTAATTTACCTCTCTGCAACTGGCTGTGATGGTTCGATGCCCCTTACGCTGCAACTATTTCTAAAACTTTCTAATTCGCTTTTTCATAAATTTAAGAACTGGAGCTCTGAAAAAAATGCGATGGAACCTTGGAGCCCGACAGTTTTGCCTTTTGGAGCCCGGAGCCAGTTAAAATATGGCCTGGAGCCTCGGAGTCCGAGAACCCTCAGGGTCTCTCTCAAATAATGCGCAAGCTGAAGCCAGAGTAAAATTTCAAAAGACCGGACAAAACAAAAATTTCATTTCATTGGCAAATAAAACAATGAGTATTGTCATTTTCTGAAATGCTCGACTGTGATTGACACCGAGATCTCAGATCCTTGTCCGAATTTTGAAACAGTTATAAAACCAGACCCTCGTTGAAGCTGGTCATCTACAACAACAACAACAACAACAACAGCGGAAAAAGAGGGACTGTGTAGCCAGTCTACGTTTCTCTGTGTGATTGTAAGCTATGAACAATACAAATTTAGATGCGATGACCAAAAAGTTCCAAAGGTCCGGTTTCATGAGGATTGTAGAGCATCCAAGGAGCGATTTTGCATGCAGGCGCCTTAAAGAAATGAATCCTAACGTTAAAATAACACTTCTTCGATATTTTTACAATCATATAATACCTAAAAAAATATTAAAGCATTTGAGGCAAACCTGGCACTTAAGCAACATTATTTCACTCAGAGGTGGGAGTTCATTAACCATAAGAACATTGCCTTCAAACATTTGGATGTAGGAGGCATGCATCTCACTTCTGAGGGCAATCGCCTATTTGCCATGAATCTTAATGATCATGCAGGAAGTTGGTGCTAAGAGAAAATCCAAACCTGGCAGCAAACCCAGATAAGGATAAGGGGACTAAGTGTAAATTTTCGCTATTTGTGACGTCAATAGTACTCCAAAACTACCGTGACAAAATCAATCAAAATTTGCATCGACAAAAACTGAATGGCAATCAGCGTTTTCCTACATGAAATTTTGTCACCGTGACAATATGTTAGTTACCAGACCTCTCAAGTGAAAATTCAGAAGATATAAATATTCAATAAATTTTTTATAGAAGATATTTCATAATATAATTGAATATTTATATCTTCTGAATTTTCATCAGACACTTTTTACAACGAAAACGTCATCTTCAGACTTTTATATTTCAATGATATCTTTATATTTCAAAGACTATAAAAGATCTTTAAAATTCGAGAAAAACTGGGGGATTTTCATCAGACATTCCATGGTATAAAAGAGTAAACGTTTCGTGTCATATGTATTTTAAGACTAAAAACTAACATAAGCATGATCATCAGAAAGATATCATTTGAAATAAAAAAAATAACCTAAGTCTTCCAAGTCCAAAAATATTGTGTGTAGTTTATATCTATAATTGATTAATTCATCATTTATATGACGTCATGTAGATTTTTCAGTTAAAGCTCTCTGCAAGTTAAGTTCATTGATGTATATTAAATTACGAAATAATTACTATAGTACAATTGAACTAATTTTTACTGACTGTTTTTGCTGCTATAACCCAAAAAAAGCATCTGGTTGTCATGTTAGTATAACAACAGTTTTTGACCATTTTTCTCTCTGGATTGCCCATTAAATTTTTTGTAAAGGTCAGTAATTTTGGAATTGAAATTCCACTTTTTTAGTTAGCTAAGCCTTGAAAGTCAGTTTGATAAACTGGCATTCGTTTCCTTTTTACTTCCCGCCCAATGTATATAAAGATATATTATTGTCTCATGATTAACTGAGATGAATGCATTGATCCACATTTTGATATTTTTTGTGAACCGTTGACTATCATAGCAGGGCTAAAGATAGCAATCTCTTATTTCAGATTTTTAACTGCGGGGGACACACATGAAGGCAAGATTTTTTAATTAGAGAGAGTTTCGTAAGTTCAGATTACAATCAATTAGAACGTTTTGTTTACAGCAAAAGTATTGATCGAAAGTGCACCACAGTCTTTTTTGATGCAAAAAGGAGGAGTCAAGGTAGAAATTGATAAATTTCATTGATATATCTGCTTAAAGGGGTAGGGTGCTTTCACGTTTTTGTTTTATTTCTTTCCCAATAAAACGTCAGTACTATTTATGTCATATTCAAAACACGTAAATCCATTTTTATGTCTGTTATGACATCTTGCTGGGTTTTTTTTATATTAACTACTAAATGTTTCTTATCTAATATTTTTGGGCAAGTAAATTCTAATATAATAGTGCAATTCCATTTTTATAAAGGCCGATAGTTTGGTAAAGCGAAGGATAAAATTTCAGGTGAAAATATGTTTGGAATCTAGACTTGACAAGCGTAAATATTCTTATGAACTGTAAAGTTTTCAACAATTTTCAAGAAGGAATAAATAATAGGACAGTGAATTATTTCAAATTTCTAGGTCGCCATTTGAGCAAGCAGGGTGTATTAATGTCCATACGCTTCACCGAATTGACTTGAATGTTTGCAAATTAAAATAGCTTTATTTTTGAATGAATGCATTTTGCATGCTTTGTGTTGTTTTGAGTACAACCCAAGTACAACTTGAGTTATTTAGCTGCGCAGATATTGCAAGCTGGGATTATCTGCAATTTGTTTTCTTGGCTGCATTTTATTTTGGATACCTGGTACAAAATAAAAAAGTACTGACTTACGCTACGAACTTATCTGTATGTGTAATTTTGAGCTTGTTTTCGATTCTGTTAACATTTGTCCACTTATTTTCCGGACTCAGATCTATTGGCATATAATCATTATTGCAAATAATAAACAACTAAGGGCATAGAACCGAAACATTGACTTGAAAAATGGCATATACTCGAAATGTCGTTAGTTTACAAGAAAATTATTCAATTGTATTTAGTTTGTTTTTAGTCATTATTTATCTCAAATAAACAACTAACATTAAATATTACCTCGCGACAGCTGGAATCTCACTTTCATCGTGCTTTTTTAGGTTTTTTGAAACTTAATCTATTCATGAAAAGGGATTTATAGTATGGAAGCAACCGTAGTGGTTTTGAGCCTATTTGAAAGATATTTATTTAATACGGGCTCCTGATATTTTTGTATTTATGGGGCCTCCCAAGAATTGTCTTTATCACAACCCACAACCAGCTCAGAGTGAGACTGCAATATTTCAGGGAAAATAAAAACAAGTGACTTCAAGAAGAGAAATGTTTATGTAAAGAAAGAGTTTTTATGAGTATTTTTATTCCCTGCAAACGGAGATAGTTTTTTTAGTCACCTGGGTACACTTGTATTACTCAAGGGCATTGTTTGCGAAAGGTGTTCTTTCGAACACGAGCAGTCCCATCAGTCTAAACTTAAAATTGCTAAGAAAAACGTTATCGTCGCCTGTTAAGTTGCAGGTCCCTCTTCGGGTTATACCAGCCATGAAAGAGAAATTTTAACATTATTTCATCATTACATAACTACATAACTAAACTTAGTTTGTTTGCTTGTTGTGAAATTACTTTCCTCCATCGTGATATCGATCATGATATGCAGTCTAAGCAGAATATGGTGTTTTTAGACCTTCAATGACGAATGTTATCAGATTAATTTTACAAGCTAGCTCATGTTTGTTAAATTCCATGCAGCGATTTCGTTCAATCAGCTGGATCCTAAGCAGATTACTTACGATATTCCTTGGTTTCATGTTTTACAGAATTTGTTTTAACTATAAGTTGATTTAGATGTTTTTATTGCAAGTTTTGCCGACGTCTTGCTATTCGAGTTGATTTTATCTTTGTAATTCCATATACGATTTTCCTTTCAGAATAAAACTATTGATTTTACTAATAAGAAAACGAAAGATAAGGAGTATCAAAGATAAATTTAACTATTCTGGGATTCTTTAAAGCAACATTAACTGAGCTTTAATTAAAAAGTTGTCATTTGCAGCAAGCAGTTGCAGAAGAGGTAAGAATATGATTTTACCACTATTTCGTTTGTCGTTTGACAAAGGTACAGTGCTTCCATTTTTTATCATTGATGAACTTTTTCAAATAGATTACGTTACGCCCACTCAAGCAAACAGTCTTGCACTGTAACTGATGATTTCAGAAGTCAGTTTCTTGCAAATTGAAGTATGTTGTGAGAAACTAAAATAATTTTGTAATGTAAGCATTTTGCACCAACGATAACAAGCAATAACAAAACTCCAAAGGCACGACTTTGATTTGTCCAAATAATTTGTTTTTTAATCAAAACATTTCACACAACAAATCAACGCTGCATGTTAGAATATCACTAAAGAAGCATTTCCCATAAAGGAAATCACGTTTTCCTCCACTGGCTGTGTTTCTCTTTCATAGGATGACACGACATGCTTCTTGAAGCAATTTTTTAAATATTGTTAGCGTAAGATATATTGCTACAAGACACATCTTTAGCAGAACCTTACCGCTTCAGGGCAAATAGTTATTGTGCTTTGAAACGTTGCTGTCGTGAAACTTCAAACAGAAACTTGTCTTGAGAAATATATCTCCAGACATGTTTTCTTCGAGATACTGCTAACAGTATCTTTGGTAAGTAACTTTTATGTCTCATCGATAGCATATTATATGTCAAAATATAGAAACATTCAGAGGAAATTAACGCAATTTTCTAAATTTAAAGTATTTCAAAATTCATTTTATCAAATTATTTGTTAACATAATCCCTAACATGTTTTGATAAACATCTAATTCATTTAACTGTTAATTTTAAATACCAAACTGAGTTCATTTATATACAATTCATTTGTCACACCATAAAAATTATTCTTTGAAATTATGTTTGTTGTCGTCTCTTTTACTTTCCTTAAAATATAGAAGTTTGAAAATAATACACTAGAGTGTGAACATTTATTGAACATAGAAACATTACAATGTAATGATATTTCAAAAGTTTCTTGAGACTGCAAATTTATAAATTAATCTGAATTTTTTTACTCTAGTTAAACTCAGAAGTCAAGACAAAATTACACCAATTGAAAATATATTTTAGAAAGCAAGATGGCCTGCCTGCGATTCTATGTGACTCTGCTGATGGTAGTTCTTTTAGTAAATGATCTCATAATACCGATGAAAGGCAATTTTTCAAAGATGGAGAAAACGTGGAGGTCAATGATGAGACACAAAAGGCAAAGACAGAGTCGTAGAATGATGGGAATTCCACCTAATTCAGTTAGTGTTCGAAGACTGCCCAAGACAATTTATGGTAATTTTTTACTTCATTTTTTGCAAAAAGCATTTGATAACTCAAACATTTTTGAGACATTGCATATTTTTAATTATAAATATTAACGATAATAATGAGCGACGTTTCGATGTCATCTTAACATCATTTTCAAGCTAAATG
>JAYJMH010038254.1:0-15627 GCA_036873815.1 Phacellophora camtschatica | reverse complement strand
TGTAAGGCTGCACTACATGCTAGACATAAACATCAAAGACATTGCCATCAAAGACAATGGCTCTCACCATGTGATTCGTAAACGAACAACAGTCGAACAATTGTGTATTAGGTCGATTATTCATAATTATTTCGGGTCAAAAAATGTGGGCCCGAAAAACTAAAACTGAGCCGGTCCGAAACTGTTCTCAAAAGAAAGGACAAAATAATTTTGGGACCGAATTCTGAACTTTTTGGGACCGAATTTGAAAAACATTGGGGGTGAGTCGCCCCCCTCGCCCCCCATGATGTGCGCCCCTGCTTCAACATACGACTGATAGCATTCCTGTCAAAAGCTGGCCTTTTTGACGAAACCAATGAGGTTTTCTTTTTACCTCATTGGACGAAACTCGTTCTCAGAAAGGAGGAAGCTTAAATTGCGGACCGAACTCAAGTGCAGTTACAAAAAGCCAATCAATTGTCCGCAAAATGCGAACTTTGAGTCTCGATCTTACAGTAATGAAAGTAATTCAATCAAGTAATTCAAGAAAATTGTCATGTGACGACAATGCAGCCCTGTGATTGGAGCCACAAGAAGCTCTGGCAGCCGGCTAAAGAAGGCCAGGTTTTGAGCCAAGATGTCACCGGACTAATACCTACCTCAATCTTTTGACGATTTTATGTTAATTTTTTTAATTGATGCGACATGAACAGAACTACATTTTCGTTATTTCGATTCATTCGAATGTTGATTTGAGATCTTATTGTTTCGCATAAACCAATGATAAAAACGAATAAAAGTGAGGGGGTTTTTCAAGAAATATCCTTGCCGGGCACGAAGTTGAGTCCTGATGTTTTCTATGTCATAATAGAAATCGAAAGTTATGTTAATTATTTAATTATTGTGACGGGGACGGGACGGGGGTTATCAGACTTATTGAAAAAGTGAATGCCCAAACGGAGCAAGATAAAGATAACTTTTCTGGATTTTAATTTGTGGTTGTTGCTGATTAAAAGAAATTAGGGTATTGCTTGTTAGATCCACAAAAAATCATTATTTATATACGTTTCCCCTTAATTTTCTGAATTTCAAGATTAATTAACAAATTTATTTACAGAGGCAAGAAAAATCATAATTTCGTGTATTTTATTTGATTTTGAAGGGGTGGAAAAATCTGCCTTACGGATCATTTTAAGCCACTATGGGCACGTAATGTGCCTAAATTTGGAATAGCGCATGCAATGGCATTAGGGGTGAGTCATTTTCTACCTTTGATTAGTTAACTTTAAGTGCCTGTCGTTTCGAAAAAATGTATTACCTTTTTGTGATTGAGATTATAATTGGTATTTTAAAGCATGTTTTTATTTTTTGTTTTTATTGATTCAAATTTATTAAACTCAAACCAAAATTTGTCTTGTTTTCAAAACTTCATTTTCATTTGATTAATTTCGAAATCATCGAACAGAACATCTATAAACTTAAACGGAGTTTGACTTCAAATGATAGAGATAGATTTAACGTGGATAACTAACTGTTATACTTTAATTAAATTGTTTGGAGAACTAAAAACAGATGGAGGCTGATGTAATGAAAGCTTTGATCTGTCTGCAATTAGCAGTGGTGTGGAAGGGAGCAGCATTTATTAATATGGTCTCTTTTTTCTCGTTGTTGTAGATGGCATTTATATTCATTCCCTTATCAAAATTTCCTTTTTCTAGCTTGGTCCATGGTTAGCTGTAGAGATTCCAGACTTAATAGAAAAAGGACTTGTTGTTCACAAGGATGATCAAAAATAGAATAACAATTATTGTCAATTAATTTATCAATTTTTCTTTTGTCTCTTTTTCTGAGTCCGCATTTTCTTGTGCTTGTAATTCAACTCAACATTATTGCCCAAAACGTGTTGCACGTGCAGGAAGAAAATGGCGTGTGCAGTAGTAACTGTAGTAAATAAATGAAAGAAAATCTCAGTGCCCCTCATTTTTGAAGAAGATGCAAAGTGGAAAAAATGGATATGTCTTTCCACCCCCATTATCAGGTTTTCAAGATGAATGGCAGCAAATGGGAAATGTGCGCAACCAGGCGCCTGTGATGAATCTGGGAGGAGGAGGAAGACAAATCCAAAACAATTGGCCTAGGCCGGATGGAAGCTTCGTTCCTAGATTTGCTCCAGGTCCAGGAATGCCAAGGAGAATTGAAAAAAACGGCTACAATAACACTTTTCAGAATTTTCAAAATAACGTTAGATTTTCACAGCAAAAATTTGACAGCAATGATAATAACAGTAATAATCTAAAAGTAAATGATGATGGTCAATTTTTTATTCAACAAAACACTAATTTTGCTGCTGGGGTCGTTTTGCCAAACCATCCTCATCCCAGTTATGGACTTGATGCTATGTACAATTCACATCAAAATGTAAGAAGACAACCAAAGATTAGTTCCAACTGCAATAACAGTTATTACTGTAGAACTCATCCGAGACAGCAATTTGTGAATGGACATAATTTTAATAATGATAGGGCAATTTATGAAGGAAGACACAGAAGTAATATCACTAATGCTGAAGAGTCTTTTGGAGAAAAATTAAACTGCTTAGACAAGGTTGGTTTCTGTTTTATGAAGTCACATATGCTTAAATGTAACCAAGGTGCATTCCATGTTTTTCCTATCATGTTGAAGAGCTGAAGATGATGGTAAAAACAAACATACTGGAAAGTTCATCAACTGTATGAATCAATTTGGGGCATATCTTTTGTTAATTTCATTTTGCAGACACAAATTGATGCTCATCCATGACAAACTTTCAGGCCAGAATAAAAATGCATCTAAGGGGCCATCGACATTTAGGTTTCGTCTTTCATTGCGGCATTTGGCCGCGATGGGGGGGGGGAGGGGGTTCAGACACAATCCGGGATTATTTGTGTGATCAGGACAAAACCTGACTTTAAGATCTTATTAGTAAGAATTTTATTTTCATTACCTTTTCTGGTTATTGAACTATTATTTATTGGATACATCTTGTTTCATTTGTTAATATCATGCTATCGAGGACAATACAAGAAGAAGGCTCTGTTGAAGACATGGAAGGCAGAAAAATCGGATTTAATATAACAACAACAACAACAACAACAAAAATTTAATGCAAATTTATTTAAGGCCGAAAAAAATTAGGCAGTGATGGAGGGGGGTCCAGACAATCAAGGCCAAATGCTGCGATGAAAGACGAAACCTAAATGTCGATGGCCCCTAAGGCAAGGAGGCTGATTCCATTCATGATGAGCACTTTATCGTGATGAGCACAGGGACTCTAGTAGTAAAGCCTGGCTGGAGCTCGGCTGTATTTACGCTCTTTCAAGATTTGCTTTAAGCATTACGTAAATTTCTGCCAAAATTTTTCAAATTCAAAAAAAGTTACAATATTTAAAATTTTACAATTGTTTTGTTGGTGTTTATGTTAGAAAAAAGAGAGTGGTTGTGATGTTGTGTCAGTTTCAATACAACATAACTTGGTTTGTATTTTACAAAAATGTTACCATTACTTTAATTTCCATCATATAACTGAAACAAACATACTAATACCATCATATGTCCTGATGTGATGATGATAGTAAAAATGTCTTGATGTGATGATGTTATGAAAAAAATCCTCTTCTTGCATACCATCATACAAACATTCTAAATAACTTGATTTAGTGTGTCGTGTCGTGTCGTGTGACTGTGTGGGTGTGCAGCCATTCTACAAGTCATGTTTTGAGACAAATAATTTCTATTTAGGCACGTTTTCTTTCCCGCCGCGGCATTCGCTGATCTGATGATCCGATATAATTATAATATATCGATAGAGGATGATGAGTTATCCCATTGTTACCTCGTTGACATTTTTAAAAAATCTTAAAAATTCTTTGCAGTTAATATTTACCTCACATAGTTGCTTTGTGATCTTGTCGCTGACCTAAGAAAACCACACGAGCAACTGCATCTTGCAGCAGCAGTGAGAGCCGCCATTGTTCACATGTTGCACAGATATTTTAAAATTTCCACCTTTATGATGCGCCTGAGCAGAATATACATCGCCACCTTAATGCATCGCAGCTCAGTTTCATATTTTAACATAGCTGTGACAAGTAAGGCCTTTCTTTCATGAAATTAAAAAGAAAACAACATCGCAATATGATGAACCAAGGGGAAAAAGCTTCAGTGGAACAGCGAAAAAATTTCATTCAAGAGATAAATGCATACAAGAGCCACAATCCTCAAATTAGTGACAAATCAAGTGTTGATCTTGAGGCGCAGATTTACCAGAAAGCACAGAGCAGAGAGGAGTACATGAACACAATAACCAGGCTGCTCATCCACTTGAAAGATGTCTCTACAGCACCCAACAATGCGGGAAATGTTGTCCCCTCACAAAAGGGAATTGTGCCTCAAGTTGTCAGCACTAGTTTGACACAACAGTTGATGGCACATGATGATCAAAACCAACAAACAAGGTTGAACCAACAAATTCAGCTTCAAAATCAGAGAGGCTTACAGATTTTACCCCAGGTGTCAAATTCTGTGCAACCCCAACAACAGCAGCAGCAAATCATTGCTCAAGGAAATACAGGGATGACATCATTTACTAACAAAGGAGCCATGCAAAATCTCATAAATACAGGAACTCTTCAGCTGCCAGCAGGCAATGTTTCCTTTGTGACAAACCCTGCTAGAGTTCAAAATAACCAAAGCATTGCAGGGCAAATCAACATAAACCAAGCATCATCTACGGCATACCAGCAAGCTCAGCTAAAACATTTGCAACAGAGAAAAGCAGCACAGGCACATCAGCAGAATACCCTTCAGCAGCAACAAATCAGGCAACAAAATGTGCAGCAAAATGTGCAGCAACTTATGAGACCATCCAATCAAAGCCCAGCAATGAATCAGGCTGTTTCTGCAGCACAATCTCCATATTCAGTTAGAGATATAACTCCAACTCAAAAAAGTCACCCATCCCCATCTCCTTCAAGACCAGACCCATCACCTCTTTCAAATACTGCTCAAATCGCTCAGTCACCTCTTGCGACTCAACCATCACCTTCACCAGCTGTGGCTACACCTGGAAATCCTCCATCAGCAGGAGGACAAAGCCCTCTTGATGCATCTGATGAAACTGCTTATGCAGAAAAGCTAAAAGAGCTACAAAAGTATGTAGAGCCTCTCCAAAGTTTGATAAACAAAATGCCCAAAGAAGGAGACCATGGAAATAGGAGGAAGAAGAATCTTATCCACATTGTTGATGTGTTTACGAATAAAAGAAGAGTCAGCCTGGCATTTCTCTTCAAATGTGAGCAAGTTGTGAACACAATGCTTTCAGTTGATACTCCATCTACTCCAACAACCACACCTGTAAAGCCAAATATGCTGCAAACAGTGACTGATCATCTTGTTCCTCTTGCTAATAACCCGTCTCTTGTGATATCAGCACGCCAATGCATTGATCCAGTTCTGAAGACTCTTTCTGCGCCAACAATAAGACATCCAAAGCCACCATCTAAGAGAAGGAGGCCCAGCAGCAGTGATGATGATGATGATTCCAACCTTCCTGACGCATTGCAAATGGAAATGGCTCACCTTTGGAGCAGATTCTACTTTGATCTTGACTCAGACCCAAAAGTAACAAAAGCATTTTACACTCTTTCATGCAAGCCGAAAAAGCCCGGAATTCCTATAATGCCACCCCTTATCATTAAAGTTCCAGCATGTTATCCACAAAGAACACCCGAGTACACTCCTTCACACTCTGAAAATGATAATAACTCTCTGTTTGAAAAGGTCAAAAGAAATTTCCTTTCGATTTTGCTTGAGTCGCAAAAAGAACAATTTCATTCAGTGACATGTATTCTCGAGGCATGGGAAAAGAGTTTAGAAGAAACTTGTGAAGCTTGATCAATTTTGTAATTGGGAATTATTTGAGTTGTTATTTATCTAACTGTACATTGTTTCAAAGAATCAATCAATACAACATTAATTTTGGAACCTTGAATTATTGTCCTATTGCAAACCTTTGATTATGGAGTGCCCCTTACTTCCTGAATCACTCCCCTTCAATTTAATACAAGGTTCCAACAACTTCTGGAATGGCCATGGCAATGACACCCTCTTTGTCCACGGATATTAAACTAGTTTAGCTATCAGTTTGAAAGGGGCATGAATGCAAAGGGGGAATGAAGTGCGAAAGGGGCCTTGTGAACGATGCCGTCATATAATTGTGGCACAATTAGCATTCAGTCAATGGGCCTTGATGTATTTCACTGTATGAGATTTGGATTTGCTCCAAGAAACAAAACGAAGATAAATGAGATACGTGATAAGAAACAAATGAGACGTTGTGTTTACTCAAGGTCCATTAGGAAAAGTCTTTGGAAAGAAGACAAAACGTAAAACAAGAAGACAAATCGAAACATTTGGAAAGAAGACAAAACGTATGCAATTTTAGTCAAACTTTGAAGTCGCACAGAAAATTCAGAGAATGAAATAAATTACTTCTTTTCCCTCAGCATTTCGCATCTATTCTTGGTATTAAATAGCATAAAATTCTTGGAATATTCACAATATCAGCATATAAGTTAAAAATTTACATTTACAATAAGCTTCAAGTCCCCTTGAAAAGTAAAATTAAAAATAAAGTCATGCAAAGTAATATAAAAGAAATGTGGCCATGAACAATTTTTAAGTAAAACTACATGATAAGAATGTAAGAAAATGGTCACCGAGAGGATTTGAAAGCTCTGAGGAAAATAATTTATTTTGGGTTCAGCTCAGCAATTTATTTGCATTTCGGTTTCAGCTCCTCTGAAATAAATTAATATGTAGAATTTGAGGCTTTTTATAGGCGCTGGATCAAATTCCCCTCTTGGTGACTTTGTCTCCGATATGAAAAACTGAAAGATTTGATCTCCCTTGAAAGAATTGCAGGACAGTTTCTGACAGCCCCGTCCCACTCTGAGAATGGGACTGCCACTGGGTCCGCAGTCAACAGCTGCTAATTTCAGTGGCACGAGTAAATAAAAATTTCTTTAAACCCTTTCAAATTTTCCAGGGGCCCGCCATTTCTCTTGGTGGTCCTGGTTTTAGAGTCGACTAATTCTTTCAAGCAGACCAATGCATCGACGTATACTACAAGGCTGTGCGACAGCCACCTATAAACGCTCTAAAGATTTTATTTCAACATTTATTTAACGTAGGCTTTACAATGTATAACTTAATTATAGCTAATTTAAGCCAAATTTTTTTCTTGTATGATTATTAGTCGCTTGTTGTGGTCTAGCAAATAAATTCAATAGTAGCGAGCCCATCGAAATTCAATCATCGAACACGTTCCTTTTTTTGTAAAATTGTGGGGGTGTCCTATTTTACGGAACCCGGAAATAGGCGACTTTTTTGCACGAAAAACGGTAATCATACATGAATAACGTTGGCCTTTTGTCGCACTAATCAAATTGCAGAAGCTAAAATGTGGAGTGATTTGATTGGTTATCAGCCTTACATTCAGTCAAAATACATTACAGGCACTAATATCAGCAATCTATTATAGAACAAATAGAACTGCGAATATGATTGGCTTGGCTTCTCAAAATGGTTTGGCTTGATTCGCTAGATAAACAATTACCATTGTTTGTCACGTGCCCAAGAATCGGAAGTGCTAGCCTAATTAGTACAGAACAGCAGTACAGGGGACCTAAGTCTAGAAAAATACCACATCCACCATATTTTATTGTAATTGTCTATTGTTGCAGCTCGATGTTCATTTGTTTTTCAAAACTTTGGGATGTCGCACTTGCATTGATAAAATCAGAAAATTTGCTTCAAACTCGACTTTCCCATTCCAGAAAATTGTTTCCAAAACAATCGCCGGCATTACTACCTTTTTATATACTGTGGAATGCATGTTAGAACCCAACATTTGCCAATGAGAGAACGCTTCCATCATTTTGAATGCTGAGAATGACCAAGCCCGTAATGACGTCATCTGTTTGCATGAAATGCAACGCGATTGATTTCAGTTTCGCGCTGCAAAATGTTGCAATCAGCTGTCTCACGAGACGCATTTCGATGTTCCTTCGATGTACAATGTTTTCAAGAATGACATTGCTCTAAAACGACAAAACGTCACAATTTAAATCGGGCCTTATGAAATGCAGAACTTATCAGAAATCATGTAACAAAATTCTAAAATTTCTAATTCATGACTAATAATCTGAAATTCTGGAGTATTTCGAGCCCGTAATTAAAAAAAAATTGAAACTTCATCTTTCAAAGAATCTTTTCTCGAAAAATCTAACAACTGAATCTTGATTTTGCCCCCCACCCCCAAACTGAAATATACCCAGTGACAAAAACGGCGTAAAATAGGGACTTGTGTCATGAGTCTAATAAGGGCCGGTTAACTATTTATCGACTCGCTTACATACAATATATGACATGCTCTTGATTTCTATATAAATATCGGCTGACCGTGTAAATATCCGATACACCGAGGCTACAGCCATTTTTCCCATGTAAAGAGTCATCAGGGAGGTAACTCTGTCTCCTGACGAACGATGCGCAAGCAGTTAAAACACATTGGGTTGAGACTGCACGCGAGTTAAGTTATATCATCGGCTAAGCGATTTAACTCCCCTTGCCGATCTATCGATAACCAAAACATACAAGCCCGTCTACGTGGCGGAAACCAAGATTTCAAAAGTCTCAAAATCTTTTCGCTTTATTATAGTAGTTTTGATAGTAGTACTGGTAGATAGCGCCACGTTGCAACTACCGAGGTTTAGAAAGTTTTGAAATACTTTCGCGTTACAGTAGCAGTATTTGTTTATTAAAGTTTCAGCCGAGGGGAGCGGAGAGGGTAAACCCTAATATATGGGTAAGGGTATGTGCCACCGATAATCTAAACATGGATATGATTCTTAGTAAAAATATCTTGATGTTGGGTAGTCTGCAATGAAACACAACATTAATATTATGTATGCACGAACATTTGTACATTAAAGATCGGTGGGTTCATAAAATCTCAGCAACCCCAGCCATTTTCAGTTGCATCGGCTGTATTGGAACTCCATGTTGGAAGCCCTAAGGGCCATTAGTTGCGGCCACGAAAATTCCAAAAGTCTGGAAATCCTTTTGCGTTATAGTAGCATTGAGTAGTATCAACAGTATTGGATGATTATATTTTCAGTTTGCCTCTCATGGAGCATTTCTAAAAGATCCGAAAAGATTATACATCTTTACAAAGTTACGAAATCTATGAAGAAATAATGAAATCGTTTTATTAAATATAATTTCTATTTCATAATATATACCGGTACATATTCTTTATGGCATCAAAGTATTTCCTTAAATCAAACGAAAATACATTTTGAAAACATTTTCGCTAACGGAATGTTCATTTAATTCGACCAAAAAATGCTCAACAAAAGACAACTGAATGAACTATTCTCATTTAAAGCTGTGAAGAAGTGTGTATTTGTAGGACTACGTAACATAGTATATGGAGATGGAACGAGTGAAGAGACAAGAAGGAAACGAACAAACAGAGGCAAATTTTGTAACAATAGCGTCTGTTGAGACATTACGATAGAAAAATAGCAGCAACATAATCACCTCCAATGGCGGCAGCCATCTTTTTCAGTGTTTTTAGGGTAAAAAATATATGAGGTTCAGGGTCCCAGGAATTTTTTATTGTACTTTGAACCAATAAAGTGCGAGACAGACTTCTTCCTTGAAGTTGTGTTTTGAAAGTTGTATTTGCAGTCATTCCAAGTTGAATAAGTTGAAGAGTTGAGAAAGTGTTGAGAAGAAAATCCATAGATCGTGTTTTTATTTGTAATGTCCCATGGTCGGACGAGAGTATGCCGCTGAGATTTTATAAACACACCCATTGTACCCAACATTAATGTTGTGTTTCATTGAGAATAACCAAACATTAAGGACAATTTTTAACATCTAACCCAACATTAAGGCATTTTTGAGAAAAATCATACCCGTGTTTAGAGAATTTCCTGCCTTCAAACCCATCCCTATCGGCGGCACAGACCCGTACCAAAAACATATTAAGTACTCCCCAGGGGGGGGGTTTAGTTATGCAATATTCCACACTGCAACGATTTCTCATTTTCATTGTAGACCATACGACTCACGGATACTAGTAGCACTTGGTGATACCTATCATAGCATGGACAAGAACGAAGAAGCAAAGAGGGTATTTATCTTATTTACAAACATAAAAACTTTCCTTTTAACCCTTTCACGCCCGGATTTATTTCTTCTAAACAGGCAAATCCTATGCAAGTTTTCTTTTCCAGGGGGGTAGCACATGCAAATCAACTTAATTTATATGATAAACTTCCGTTGAAATATCTTAAATTTATGTAAAGTTCTATTCGTATTTACCTCCTGAAAATATGACGTTTTACGTTGTTTGTCAATGGGCTTTATGGCCCTTTCCGGGGTAAAAGGGTTCGACAACCCATGATCCTTTTCCAAACAAAAATAGCAAGTGCATTCCTGTAATGCAAAATTTCGACAGCACGTATTTTTTTCATTATAAGACATTTATAAAAAAAACTTACTGGGATACAGGGATACAGGTTTTTTTTATAAGAAACCTGGCGAAGGCTCCTAATTACCTAAAGAATACCTAATGCTTAATGATTTTAATGGAATGGATATGATGTTAGATGATTGATTCAGTTAAGACTTTTTATCCTGTAAAATATATACCCATTTTTTGTAATGTTTTTGTTGAAAAAAGAATGCATAGTAGAAAACGCATTTTTTAAGAATGCAATTTTCACAAATGGTCAAAAATTAAGAAATTTTCGCTAGTGGACAAACAGGTTTCCATTAAAAAGGGGGAGCTATCTTTGTCCACTGTTTTAACGAAATATTTAAGAAAATAGAATTTAACTGACCGAGAGGCAAGACAAACATTTCATTATGCACTTCATGCAAAGGTTTAA
The DNA here is from genome assembly GCA_036873815.1 of Phacellophora camtschatica. Taxonomy (NCBI): domain Eukaryota; kingdom Metazoa; phylum Cnidaria; class Scyphozoa; order Semaeostomeae; family Ulmaridae; genus Phacellophora; species Phacellophora camtschatica. The sequence goes on along the minus strand of JAYJMH010038254.1, from coordinate 4,648 downwards.
AAAGGTTAGAAAGGACAACTGTTAAAAAGCAGTGGTTCTTTTTGTGGTTCCTTTTCACATAAATAGGCCTTTCTTTTGTGCATTGAGAAACAATCTCCTTGTTTTTATGGTTTATTTATATTCTTCCAAGTGCCATACTGCTAACTAACAATTATATTTCAATTTGAAATACCCGGAATGAAATATTTCCTGAGAGCGATGACGCTTTTTTATATTTAGAAATGTTACTAATAATAACCAATTTAAGGTTATCAAAGAAATGCCAGAAATATACTCACATCATGTCGTGCTTGTCTAATTTTGTTTGACCTGAGTCAGAAAAAGTTTTCATAAACGTTTGAAAAACCAAAAAAACGTGTTACCGATCTTGCTATATTTACCACTAAAGTTATCTAACAGCATTTTGGCCAATTTTTACTAAAAATATAAATAATTTACCTATTTCATTTACATAAGTCTGTGTCTTTATTTTCATGACATATCTCTATAGGGACCATTATGGAATCAAGGTCTTTCGATTTTATAGTGCTATCCCTGACACTCTAGTAGAGATACGTAATTTTTAAAACAAGGTTTTATGCATTTTTATTTTTATTGATTTAAGCATTATTTTTATCACAAAATTGTAAATATTCTTATTTTTAACTTATGCCATTTCAGAATTGTAAATTTTTAATTTAAAGTGGCAATAAACACTTACTTACTTACCTACTTAATTCTTCTTATATGGTTAACTGGAGATGAAGGGCCAACTTAAATACCACGCCTCGCAATATTCTAGCAGTACCTCGAAGTTGGTAAAATCTGGGCGACCTGGTTTTGCTGAGCGACCTGGTTTTGTTGCATACACACATCTTTTTTGTAAGAAACCAGTTTGCTTGAGCTGTGGAAAAGCTAACAAACTTTATGTACTCAGTAAAAATATCAAAAAACTATAAATTTCGTTATTTCGCTTTCATATAGGAAGTGGAAGGAAACTGACTCATAAATTTTGATCTGAAATGCTCATTATAGTTACATGCAAATGCCACAATATCTTTTCCTGAGTTTATATTTCTGCTATCATTTTTATCTTTATAAGTTTCTTATATAATACACACTTTTTTTTATAAGAATATAGTCTAACAATATTAAGGCTCAAAATCGCTGAAACTTAAACAAAAATAATTTAAGAATAATACCAGCCTCAAACTTCATCAAGATTTTTATTTATCTGAGTTTTTTCACAAAGCAAAACAAGTGTGGCTTTCACGCTATATGTTTTTAGATTAGGTTTTGTATTTTAATACCACATTTATTGTTCTGTTCTGTTCTTGTTTTGTTTTTATGCTGAAGCAACACATCAACAAAGATTTGAATATTTCTTTTTGATCTTCAGGCGAGTTGGCACCTTGTGTCGGTTAAGAATAATTTAAGAAAAATCTTAGGCTCAAAAGTAAAAGTTTTTCAGAATATCGAGGCTCGGCAAAAATTCAGATATTCTTATAGAAAAGTATGTATTTTGTGTATTTGGCTTAGATACGACATTGGGTTTATCTTAACAATGGACTCTGAATGTAGTTAATTCTGAGGTTAGGTTACTGTTATCTAACTATTCAGTGTGCCTTCAATGCTGACACAGTTTAACAGCTGTTTGATGGGAATAAACTGTTCATGTGCGATGATATGCTCTGTAACAGAATGTTAGTAGCACTCCTAAACTGTGATTGTAAGATAGAATCTACAGAAAATTAATTCTTCTAAAGGATCTAACGCGAAAGCGCTTGACCTTTCCAACCCTGTTACCCTCTGCGTCCGATAGGTCATGGGCCAGTTGATGAACATTATGAGGGGCTCTTTAAGCCTGGTTTACATTAAATTGTAGAGGGATCATAGGGGATCGGTAAAAACCCTTCTTCAATCTTCCAACTGCGATTTCAGCAAAGTGTTTCCATTACGTCGGTGACTGTCTGCGACGGAGCTATACCATGATCCTTTCAAAAGGGCGCGCTGGATCCATCTAATTAGCTAACCCGACCCACGTGGTCACTGTTCAACAAAGGACTGTCTGCGATGGTCGAAGGATCGTAAGAAAGTGTTTCCATTAAATCGGGAACACAATGCAGACGATCGCAGATTGTCGCCGATCTCCTTACGATCCCTCTACGATTTAATGGAAACCAGGCTTTACACGAGAACGTTTGTGCGTGGGTATTGTTGCCATTATGCGTTCGATAATCGAATCATCAGTTGAGTTTTTTTGAAATTCAAACATCGAACGCAATGCATCGTCTGTGTAAAAAGTTCGCTCGCCACCGTCTTGATCGTTATTGTAAAAAAGTTGTCTATTCATGTTTTGCTCTTATTTCTTTCTTCAAAACGATTTTTAATGTTAAATCTTCTTTTGCAGTGTTACTTGAAAGCTTTTAGAATTGGAGATCCTGAAGGACAAGCATCAATGAAATTAGCAAAGTAGGTTCCAAGCTGATTTTTATTTTGCTTATCTTTTGATGGATTACCTTAAAGTCCTTTATGTTGTTTCGAAAAATTACTCTAGCTGTGGTGTGCACACGAGAAAAATCTAACCTGGGGCGAACCCGAGTTTAACCTGGGCTAGTTTTAACAGCGTCTACAGGGCTTTATCATACGAATATTCAGTTCATTTGTCCTGAGCTTCTGAGTATAACCCATTCAAAACTACGCCTTCTGGCTTAATTGGCCTAAAATATGACATATTTCAAGGATATTGGCAAGCATGTTGCCAACGTTTTTCCCAAAACAGTATATTCCTCCCAGGAAAATGTTCCAGACAATCGAGTATTTCAACTGATATCTTTCAGCGGAAAGCTTGAAAATATAAATTCATATTTGACCATATAATTGGTCAATTATTTTAATTGTTATGCATTTTATTTTAGTCATATAATCATAAGTTATATTGACTAAATTAACTAATATATACAAATTAAACATACTAATATTATTTACCTTTTCATAAAAGAAGCCAGTATTTTCCTACTTAATTTTTCAACTTTACTGGTGACTATTTGCGGTGAACTGCAATGAAAATTATATTTTGTGTTGGCTTTCAAAGCCAAAAATTGGCCACCGTACCCGTGATATATATATAAATATGTGTATGCAAATGAAGCTCCTTTCATTCATTCTTTTTTATACATGTTTTTTATAAAATATTCAAAATTCTGACTTTGAGGTAGATTTTAGGTTTTTAGAGCAGTACACCCTGAAAGTAAAATTGTCTTCGGAGTTTCTTAACAGCTTGTTTTTTCTTTCTGACCCCCGGGGTAGGGGTGCACCCTAAAATATGGGTGTGTATGTGCCGCCAATATAGGTGGTTTTGAAGGCAGTAAATTCTCTAAACATGGGTATGATTTTTGGCAAAAAATGCCGAAGTGTTGGGTCATTTGGAATGGGTGCACGAAAATATACACGAAGATTTGAACATTAAAAATAGGTGCCTTTATAAAATCTCAGCGGCAGACTCCCATCCGACCGTGGGATATGTACCCCCGAGGGGGGGGGGGTTCTAACATAACAGTACCGAGTTTCTTATCAGAGCCGTAGGAAAAAGCTGCTCATCATAAGGGGGGCTTGAACAGAGCAATACAGAACAGTGGACTATGCTTGTGACGTAGCCCCATCTTTTCATAATTTTTAGGGGGCTAAAGCCTCCACAGCCCCCCGCATCCTACTGGCCTGCTTATAAGCTAGTGCTCAGTTTCTTATAAACTGGTTTCTTGTAAAAGAAAGTGTGTATTTTAACCATGGGCGATAAGACATCATTAGATTTGTCAACAAACTGGTAATATATTAAGTGTGTGCATTAAATTTAAGTGAGGCTCGTTTCATTCATTAACCATGGGCAATTGAACATCGTTATACTCTAGGCTTTTTGCGAACGCCCATTTGCCATACCGAACGGTATTTTTGTCAATATCCATCATGAGATTTAACAATTGAACAATGACGGTTACTAAATGATACCACTGAGAGCATGTTAATAAATAGCAATCAGGTGGACGAACAAATGTTCTGAACGGCATTCAATTTGCCGCTATGACTTTCAACCAAATGACCCAGGGTAAAATGGACACATAGAAATCACAATCAGCGGTGTCTCGTTACCCATGTTTTAACTGTTTTCGTTACCCATGTTTCATTAATGCTCTGCCTTGCAGTCAAGGTATGATAGCAATTGTGTAACTAAATACATAAAGCAGTAGAAATTCCCTATGCGGTTAAAAACGTAATTAACACAAAGTATAGATTGAAAGTGTATTAGAACATCCATCATCAATGTTTGGAAAATGAAATAGCGGTATGGGCTCTTCTCAGGTCGATAGATAGCCTTAATCAATTACGAACTTAACTTAAGAAAAACTATAAACATTTAGGCAGATGTTCAACGTTGTTAGCTAATGCCAAATGTGATGTTCACGATTTAGTATGTAGGCGGAGAATGCTTTCAGAAAGATAAATTAATGAATATACGAATTCGCCTGACGCTGACATCAGCAGCAATGTTATAATAAACTTTTTCATAAAATACCACATCCCACAACTGTCTGCTTTGTATGTATTACTGTATATATTGATGTAGCTAGCTATATTATTGATGTATATGAATATTGTGTCTTTATTACTCAAT
>JAYJMH010038243.1:0-15632 GCA_036873815.1 Phacellophora camtschatica | reverse complement strand
TTCAAAGAAGATTAGTTTCTTTTTGTAAAAATTTAGAAGCAATAAAAAATTCGAATTAAAATAAGATGATGAGAACTCGATCTTGTTTAATTCAAACGCCGGGTTAACTCAAATTTATTTTTATATTCTTTGAGAGCTTTCAATGTTGTTTTAGCTTCACTTAAAAACTTACTTTTCCAACAAATTCCCCTTAAGAGTTCGAGATAGTTGTGTTTAACCATAGTGCCATATCCTCCAGAAAAGACCCAAGGTCAGCGTGATCCCACTAGGAATGAAACTTTACAACCCACTGTTCATTCCGAAGGAAACATACAACATAATAACAACAAAACAAACAAAAAGATGTGTCACTGGTATTGAATTTTTACGTTATGCCACCAGCAACAAAGTTTTGTTTAGATAAATTTACTGAAATCGAAATAGGTAAAATTGTTGGTTCAAAAATTCAGAAACGTTCCTAAAGATTTTATGATGTTCATCATGCAATATAACTACGATACTCACGGCTAATACAATCTGATTGTAATACTGTCCCCGTTTTTAACGTCCCCTTGCCTTGAGGGCAGGGTATACAAGTAGTACTGTTTGCTGTTGGTTGGTAAGACCCTTTCTTGCAAGCAATGCATGTTGCGAGACCATCCTTGGAGTATGTGCCAGATTGGCAAATTGCTGAAATTGTAAATAAATGAATATATTACTTTTGGTCATTTCAGAATACTGTGTTCCTATGAAAAATATTTTTCTATGAGCCATAAAATTGATTAAAGTGTAGCATTCCTTTACAAAATGAAAAATACAAAACTGATAAACTTCGAATCAAATACCACAACTCCAATCGCATGCATCTACACTTTTGTCATGTCTTTCTCGGTGATAATTCTTTTATGAATAAAATTATATCGTTTTTTTTCACTTACCCTTTCTAGTTAAGTTAGTAATTAATTAAAGTATAATAAATTGAAAAAAAACTCGGCTATTGTTAGCTTAATAGAGTTCAATTAAAACATTTTTGCCAAAAACATACGTACCTTTACACTCAGTGTAGTTTGAAGATTTGTAACCGTGAGTTGAGTATCCGGTTTGGCACTTCTTGCAAGATAGTTTTCCTTCCTCATCTTGGTATGTTCCAAATGGACATACTGTGCATTTCTTTGTGTCTGCATTGTAACTTGTTCCAGCGGGACATTTAACTGAAAAACAAATAACAAGATAGGAATAGATTACGAGCTACAATTGGTCATACGTAGCTTGCGTGCAGACTTTATGGTTGCTGAGGAGGAGGGATGCACACGCAGGCTAGTCATAAGAGAACAGAGACAGGCTTGCTCTGCAAAGAAAGCTACCCAAAAAGGAAACATTCTCTTCGTTCTGAAAATCGCATCAAATTCATACGAGAAAGAGAACATTTATGATTAGAATATCTAGAATTAGAAAAACACAATTACAAAAAATAAACAATGAAAATTATTTCACGTCTTAAAGCCCAAGCCAAACGACACGACGCAATATTTCATGCAACACTTCTTGCATGGAGCTGCACCGATAATTTCCGCGTTTTTGAAAGGAACTGGGATCGAGTCGCTGAATTTTAGACTCAGCAACTATGCAGCATGCGTGGATGCAAGAAATATTGCATGACCCGGCCAAACGATGCGACATTATGGTGCACGACGCAACAATTTTGTCTATTTTCAAACTTGATGCAACCTCATGCAATTTTTATTGTAATTACCGCATTTGCTTCTATCCGTGGTTGTCCCTGTGCCATTAACAAGGGTAAAAGTAAATCCTTCCTCGCAAGCTAATTCAGCTGGTTTCTCTTCGAATACCACGTTCACTGCTGACGTTTGTAGTTTTGCCATGGCAACTCTCTTGACCTAAAACAAAGCAATGGCGTAAGAATACCACGAAACTTGCCCTGTGTTTTATCAATTTTTAAAAAAAAATAGGTTATCCCGGCTCATGTAAATAGGCCCTAAGATTCAGTTCTCGTAATCGATGTGATTTTTTTATTATAAACAATAGATTTCACGCCTTTGGAAGAGCGAAATATTGAAGAAAGAACGAAATGAAAAGTACCTTATCAATTTTAAAAGGGAAATAAACACACTTCGTCTTTAAATTCAGAACATAATTGTTATTAAGTTTTTTACAGTTTTTACTCTTGTCTCTTGTAAATTTTATCCCTTTATCTTACAAATTTTAATTTTAACAGGACCCTTAATGATAGCAGTAATATCATTACTGAAAAGGTTATCCCGTATAAATATGGTATATTATTATTATTATTGTTATTATTTAATATTGTGGTTTTATTGATTGAAATTCGCTTGGCTGAGTTGAAAGGCGTAAAATCCAATATTTGACGGTGATAAATCGCATTGTTATGCTCAGACCTAAATATTTTGTTTTGTGAAACTGCCTTTGCTTCAAAGTAAATCAGTTCACCACAAAACAATTAAAGCAACAAAATAAATAAACAAACAAACACAACAAAAGAGAACAAATTTCTTAAAACAATTAAACACAACAAAATACTGCAATACACACAGAATCTATCAAAATAATTAAACATAATACAATACAGCAAAACACAATATAAAATTGCAAAACATAGCAAAAACACCAAAACACAACAAAACACACACAAATTAACTCTCTTAAAAAAATTAAACACAACAAAACACGGCAAAATACAGCAAAACACAATAAAACACAATAAAACATCACAAGACACAGCAAAACACACACAAATAAACTCTCTCAAGACAATTAAGCAAAGCAAAACATACACAGACTCTACAAAAAAGTTCAAAACACAAAACAAACACTAAAATTTCAAAATAAACTCCAAACCTCTTTTCCAAGTTGACCCATGTGTGTGACGATTCGATTCATTTTAGACATCTCTGTGTTTTGATCTGTACTTGGTGAAGTGTCTTCCACGTAGAATTCAAATGATATGTGAATGGCATTATAAGTACTGCCTGTGCTTCTTTTTCGAACATTTGAGCAATAAATCTGCACGTTCTTGAGAATACAATGTTGTGCGCTCTGCATGCAATACATGCCGTTGATCATGATATCTCTTGTGATAGCCTTTACGAAATCGTCTTTGAGTTTGGTCTTAGAAGAAGCAGAGCACGAGCCTCCGATTATTTTGAATGCTTTACTTGCTTTTGAAGGAGGGTCACCCTCTAAAATGTATCACAAGAATCGCATTAAACACTAGCATGGTAAACATTTGGCATTTTGTAACGTACCGTAATAATTCGATTATGAATGCTTTACTTGCTTCTGCAGAAGGGTATGGTCGTACAAAAAAGAATTCTGGAAAATTTGTAATCAATGTGTTGTCTTTTTTACTGAATCTGACAGAATATCAGAGGGGGGATTGTTCGATTTCTGTTTTGAAAAAATAGGGGGGCTTTTTCAAAAGTCAGCTTCCCCGTTTCCTAGTGAAATTTAGCAAATTTAGCTATCATGTTGGCATGATCTGGCAAGTTCAAAGACATGTTCTTTCCCTCCAAGAGTCAAACAAGTCGGTTTGTTTTACATCCAGTAATGATCTGATCTACAAAACTGAGCTTTTCACTATATCCCTACATTGTATCCCAAAATTGTTCTTACCTTTTTACGTTTCATAAAAACAAACCGTGATTTTTCATTTTTGGTCACTGGCGACAAAAACAAACATGATTGATCTGAAAATTTTCGCTGGCGACAAAAATCTCAAGTTTTTATTCTCCGCACACTTTTAATTTTTGTTGCCAGCGAGCGACAATAAGTACCTGAGCAATCTGGCCATGGCTTCCCTTTGGCAATTGTCTTAAAAGGTATTTCTCTGCTGCTGGCATTGAACTTATTTTGTCCTTTCCATCCACCGTCTTCTCCACAAACGTAAAAGTCATATAATGTAGGTATCCCTTTACCTTGCAGAAACCAAAATTTTGTTTTGCATGCTGCAGCACAGAGGTAGACTTCGTCAACGCCAAACTTCTTGATGTTACATGAAGCAGCTCCATGTTTCGGAGGGTCGTATAATGGGCACTTCATTTCTGTAGATAAAATTAAAGCAAAATATTCATGTAACAAATATTTTTCACTCTTACGGTGTAAATTTCAAAATAAATTTTTAAGAACTAAATGTGAAACTGTTTCATTCGTCATCAATATCTAGATCCCAAAGGGGGGGCAGTATCATCTGACTTGGGTCGGGGGAATGCCCTTTTAGGTCTGGAATTTCGATTCGATAATATATTTTTGGGTCTGAAAAATTGTTCATCAAAAAATATAGTTGTGGCTCAAGAGCTTTGAAATCTTATATTTTGGGTAAAATAGTAAAAGGTAGCATAAAAATTTTAAGTAAAAAATATTATAGGCAGGAAAATGGCAACATAAAATGTGCCATGCAATTATATTCTTGGGTTTGCGTTTTCATTCCATTATATTTTTGGGTCAGCTCAAATCATCTTTGGACACGCCCCCCACCCTAGTTAAATGGTACTGTCCCCCCTGGGATCTAGAGATGGTGTCTGTTCTTATTTCTAATATATATATTCTGGTATCTACCTAGTCTGATTTCGCTATATCTTACTATTTCCTGTTATAAATTTCGTCCTTTAAAAAAATCTGAAGATTGATCTGTGGACACTCAAAAATTTGGTTTTCAAAAAGGTTTTCAGAAAAGCACATGGATCGACTTGCAGGATAAGATATTGGAAAGAACCGCTGAGCAAGAAGCATTATCTCTTTCGAATTAACGATTTGAATTGAAACCGATCCATGTGCTGTTGGAGTGAAAACCATAGACCATGGATGGCATTCTATTGTGTCCTGTTCTTGATCCTGTCCTTGATCATGTCCTTGATCATATCCTTTGAGTCATGTCCTTGATAATTTTGAAGAAAATTTCAGCTAAGAATATTTTAACAAACTTATGTTATACTCCCAAGAGGTAACTACCATATATACCTGGGCGGGATGTGCCGTTTTTTGGGTTTGTTTTTCACATTTTTTGAATGATCATGAATTTTGAGGTAACATCTTTCAAAATACTTGATTACAGTTTTAGATTTTCGTCACAAGAATTTGCAAACTATTAGATAATAATTTTTTGAATTGAAATATCAATTTTTAGGGTATTTATTTTCTATTTCTTATAAATTTTGGGGGTATTGTTCATAAATGTTGGAGTGGTACACCCCCGGAAACTGTCTATTGGACGTACCCCCTTCCCCCTCCCCCACGGTTGATGCTAAATAGTGTTCACATATGTATTCCCTCAAAAATTTAAAGATTAAAATTGAACTCACTCGACACTTGTACTTTGAATTCGCAAGTTACTTGGTTACGTGCTCTGTCGTAAGCAACGTATTTGACGGTGTAAGTTCCATTCGCAAACTCCTGTCCATTTTCATGACTTGGATTTTTTTCTATTGCTGCTGGAGCATCGACATTGTCGGTAAACCTGGGTTGAGGCCAGATAATTCGAATTTTAGTCTGCCCCGTTGATCTTATCTGATCTTCTGGGCAATATTCTACTTTTGGTGGCTCAGTATCTATTAACAAATAAAATTTAATCAACAAACATAGCGTATATTATGATTAAAAAAGATCTGAATTTGTTTTATCTTTCAAAATCAGCAAGAGAAATAACAGGCCTCAGTAAAATTAAAGATTTATGGAGATGAACCCCTTTTGCAGGTAATTACCTAAATTCCAATAAGTTTAGAGCAAATTTAACGTATTTAATTTAAGGAGCCCAAAATGGCTATTTCAAAGAGCAGTTGCCATTTGCCTATCCCTTTCGGTAAACCAGTTAACATTTACCACTCATAAACACTGAGAGCACTATTTAAACAAATTTAAATTAAAGTTTTTATAATTAATAAAGGGTTTGCTTTATACAAACATTTATAAGACATTTGACATAGTAGATAAAATTACCACTCGTTAACCAACGATCACCCAATAATTTTGGCATAAGAAATATCATGTGAACAGTTTTGGTTCGCAATCAAATGAAGAGTTCTCGTTATTTTCATGTGAGCAGTTTTCCATTTCTTAAAATCACACATGCTCTACTATTTTGCTAGGGTGCCATTTACTTTTGGATTTGCTGTACTCTAGCTTTAGATTTGTTTGGTCTGTCACGGACACTTAATTCTTAAGAAAAAAAAAACATATCAAAATTTAGGTTGTTGCGACAAGTAGAATGTAACTCCATGAAATATCTTTTTGGTACAAACAAGGGAAACCTTTCTACAACGAGAAGCAATACTGGTCCTAACAGTGTCGTTACACTGTATTTCCAACATCATGTTGATTGCAGTGTACGCTACTCTGACTGGATTTCCAATAAAACTTTCAACATCAGTGAAAAAGCTTTGAACCTTATTGAAATTGAAAGTAACAATAGCATATCTTACTTCCCGAAGCTGTGCTGCTTACCTTTGGCTACAAGATTTATCCAACATGACCTGGTATTTCCAGCATCATCAGTTGCAATGTACGTTACTCTAACAGGAGTTCCAACAAGGACTTTCACCGGTGAGGTGTGGCTTACAGTTGTTGTCACTTTACCACTGTTGTCGTTTGCAACGGCATCGGGAAGCTGCACCATAGCATAGTTCTTACTTGGTTCATTTGAAATTGCTCCCAAACTTGGGCAAGTGATTGTCGGTTTAATTGAATCTACAACAGCGATAAAACTGTTAACACAATATTTCAATAGACCTAAATCAAAAAGTTTCATTTTCTATTGCAAGCTTTTCAATTTGACTGCTTCCACATACTCAAGGATCAAGAGCATCTAAATAAAAAATTTAAAAAGAAAAAGAGAAATGCTTTTTCAATTTTTTTGTTTTATTTTTTAATTATATTTAGAAGCTTCGGATTCCATGGTAGTTTCTAAAATTATTTGCACATTCAGGGTGTCAAAAAATATTGCAAAATGCTGCAAAATAGGAGTTGAAAAGTTTACTAAAATGTCCAAAATATTTCAAAAACTAATTGCAAAAGAGGAAGGGTGCAACCGTTTATTCGCAATACATTTCTATTCAAAAAACTGATAAATTTTATTTAAAGAAAATTGAATGAATAACCTTACATCATGGGTAATAGGCACCAAATAGGTTTATTTGTTCCGTTTGTCCATGTTTGTGATCATTTAAACAATGGCGGCGTTTTGCATGCAAGGGAGATGCATGTCTGCTATGGGACATTGAACACAAATCAAGGAAGACATGATGGTTAATAGACCTTGTCAGTTTTGAACATGGTTGGTATGCTAATTGAGAAAATTAAACAAAAATCAAGACATTTATTGTAGGCCTATTTATTAACAAAGAAACTAAACGGATCAAATTCATCCAGCCCATTTGGTGTCTTAATACCCATACTTACATCTCATAACAATCTTATGCAATTATACAAGATCTCAAAAATTGTTCTCCTGTCTGTGTTTCCATATAAAGGTAAAGTTAATTTCTAACTGAAAATTGCAAAAATAAAATTACCTTTGCATGTCCCAAACGTAGCACTCCATTGGCCTGTTTTAAGACACGTGACAAATCTTGTTCCTTGTATGGGGAAGTTCACATCGCACTCTACAGAACAAATTGCTCCGCAAGAGCTGTGGTCACCATCACAAGCCTGCTCCAGTAGTTTCCCGTGTCCAGGTGCCATCAATCTGGGACAAGTCACAGCTTAAAATAAAAATCAATTATTAAAAATATTTTGTCAGCTTGTTCCCTTAAAAGAATTGATTTTCTTTGGCAAGGTGAAAAATTCCCATCTCAGCCGACTTTTTCTTATCTTAAAACTTACTTTTGACTCTTTCCTATTTCTCTCGGATTAAAAAACCTCACTTTCGACCCTTCATTGTCCTGCTTATAATCATAAAACTCACCCTTGACTCTCACTTCTTTTGTCGCTTGAGGACAGGTTTGGATACCAATTCCAACACAGTTATTGGATGCTTCCTGGTACATTACTGTTGCACTGTACCCCTTGGATCTCTCCTCCTTTGGACATGTGACAGAGTTATCTGAAACTACCCATTGTGACCATCCATCTTCCGTGCAATGCTTGTAACTGCACAAACCTGTTATGTGTAAATATTTTTGATAGAATCAAAGAAAATATTAGCACTAAAAAAAAACAATTAAAACGTTGCACACTCTAGCTTTGTTAGAAGATTCTAACACATTTTGCCACGATTATGTTCAAAGGCACTGTATCCATATCTGGCTAGTACACTGGGTACCAGAAAGTCTGGTACCAAGGGCAATTAGCTAGTTACGCATTAAACAACGAGTGCTCCGAGCGAAGAAAATCTAATTACCTTTTTGGACCTCATTTCACAGGCACTTGTTGGTTTTATTTTTGGCCCCCGGTGGAAAAAGGGCTAACGGTTTTTCTGTGAGAGTTTGACCGGGGCCTTCCAAAAAATAGCTCCAATAAGGGTCGGCGTTAAGAGGGCCAGCGTTAAGGCCAGCAAAATAAGGACCACCAAAACAAGGTATATGGACACGTTACCTTTAACATTGAAAACAAATCAAAGCTAAAAGTGGAAAATTACAAATGCATTAATTTCTCATGAAAAAAATAACAAAACATAGCTAAATCTTTCATCAAACTAAGCTTTGATGAATCGATAAAAAATGTTTTATTGACTGTTTTGTGTAGCCTAGAATTTCTGAAAGGAACGTAGTACTAGAATTTCTGGCATATTTTAGTATTGTTATATTGTTTATCATAACAATAGAGAACGATTTAACATTTATGAAACATTTAGTAGTAGTGCTCGAGCTTAGTTTTAGAAAAATGTTTGTGACAAATTACAATAAAAAGCACAACATACTACGCTTCGTAATCATTTCGTACTTTTAATGATCAGTGAATTCTCAAAATTATATTCAAAATCAAGTAGCATAGAGTTTGGTCTGATTCACAGCTAGTCTTGCTCCAAGTCTATTTCATTTCGTTAATCAGTAAAAAATAAAAATATGTTACTGCGAAGGAAAATACCCTACGGAGGAGAAGCCCTCGCGAAAATCTTAACGAGGTCTTCTCATCCGCAGGGTATTTTCCTCCGCAGTGAAGTATTTTTTAATTTCTATTGATTAGTGAAACGAAATAGACTTGGAGCAAGTCTGATTCACAACCCACGAAGGCTACATGGAGTTAGATCGAGGGCTTTATGAATCATTGTGTCTTCAATTTTTGGTTTACCATGACCCATGTATTATGATTGTATCCTACCACTCTCTGTTGAAGCAGCAGCAAGTCAAAAATAATAATATTTGCATATTTATATCTGCAGAATTGTTGAAAATTCGTAAGTCAAACACAAGGAGTGCTCGGAAAATATATATTTTCAGTTAAGTAGATGCTTTTTTTAGTGTAAATGTTATGAGTTAAGTGAAGCTTTATTCTGCAAGCAGCTTTGAAAATAGTATACAAAATCAATAATGATTCTTACAACGTGATCTTGTGGGTGTTTCTCTAGTTCCACAAGAAGGCTGAATTCCAAAACAACTGCTTCTAGGAAGATAAACATATGTAGGTGTGAAATCTCTGTATCTTGATTGGGTAGCACATCCACCATTGTTGATATGGCCTGACCAAGGACTCCAATTGGTTGCTGTGCAACGCTCTGCTTTTCTGCAATTGCCTAAAACAATCAAAAATTAAGAAAAAGCAATGTAAGTACATAAAATGGTTTATACAGCACGATACAGCAATGAAGGAAGAAAGGCATGGGGCAGGCTTTAGGGAGCAGGAGGAAAACCTAGATCATCAGAGGCAGAATTTTGTCAGGGAGCAATTCTCAGTTTGTGCATATTTCAAAGGAAATTCTCAGTTTCTGTATGGTTTATATCAAAAGAAACAGACTTGGGGCAACCTAGGCAAATTCGCAAAATGGTGAGCATTTGTGATAGTGGCAGTCGTACAGTGCACTGAAGATAAATCAATCTACTGTGCGCTTTTACTGGAAACCAGCACCAACGTTCACTAAAAAATCGCTTTTTTATTCTATGATACCCCTGTAGTTATAAATCATTTACATGCAAAATTATTATATTAGTTGTAATTTGAAAATTAAAACTCCTGCTCTTCTCCACATCTTGGGTCAAGAGAAAAATGGCAACTGTCTCCCTTTCCCTATCTTTCGGCATCGCTGAGTTTTTACTAAATATTTAAACAGCATAACATTACTTAACTTGTTCAGATCTCGAACAAGTTAAAACATTACTTGACAAGCTGTTTTTGAGAAAAAATGAGTTATTTCGTTAGGACAATACCACGGTACAACAGTAAATAGCTACTCGGTGGAAATCATAAAACAAAAAGCAGATAAAACCAGACCTCGTACATAATTACCTAAGAAAAATAAGCACACGTATGTTGCTCGCAAAGAGACAAAGATGATTTTGTTTGTTGCAAATAATAAGGCTAAAAAATATAGTCATCACGTGATATCATCATGTGATAGAACAATTTAAATAGAGAGTATGGGAGTGGAAGCAAACTAGTTGTAGAGTGAGCGGGTAGAATAGCATTGTAATTTGAAATCAAGAAATTGAGTATTTTTGTGAATAACTCCTATTCCTATATGATAAATATAGAAATAATACAAAATGCAACTCAGGAAGAATACTTTCTCTGTCTGACGAATAAAAAATTGCAAAGAAACTGTTAAGGAGAAATGGATAAAAGATATTTAAAACAAGAGCGAGATTAAACTTATAAAAAATCAACGAGTAGAAGGAAACATTTCTTTGGTCTTCCATCCCTGCTTTCTTATCTTGATTAACATAAAACATTAAAACATGTTCACGCATACAAGTAGTTTGCTCATGGGTATTAAAAAACGTGAATTGTTCCAGTGTCCCTATACCCATAACACATATACATCACGGGTACAGGGACACACTCACACATCACGGGCACAGGGATACACTCACACATCACGGGCACAGGGACACACTCACACATCACGGGCAGAATAATAACTCACGTTTCTTAATGCCCATGGTTTGTTTCGTTGTGCTCCATCTCATGCTTTCTCACTCCGGTGCCATTATTCAATGAGAAAGCATGTGATCATGATCAAGCATATGATCATGATCATGTGAGAAAGCATGTGATCATGATCAAGCATGTGATCTAGATCATGGGAGAAAGCATGTGATCATGATCATGTTAATATTAAAATTTAGCTTGCAATAAGCAATGGTAATAACGAAAATAATTTTCTTTACTTACACCAATTTCTACTTTGTGAGCTGTATTCACTGGGACAGGTAGTTACAAGGCCACTGCAACTGCCATACGTGTTAATATAAGTGAACATTTTTTCCGCACTTCTGTATCTTCTTTGAGTCCCACATGTGTTTCTTGCGATTGTTCTTTCATAAGGACCCCATGAATTCCAAGAGCAATGAGAAATCACTTTGCAAGAACCTAAAACAAAATTATTTATATGTCATATTCGGTACACTTCTTTTTCTGAGCAACTACGGCTGGAACAGGACAGAAAGTTTCTTAGCTTTTTCAAATTTCAGCATTGAAAGTTTCCAAGAGCTCCATGACAGAATAGTTCTTTCCAAAACCATGAGCCATGAGCTATAACCTTCTTTCTAGTCATACCACGGGCTTTAGGAAAAGTAAAGTTTGTCATTATTCCCACATCTGTTTTTTCATTCTACTTGTCCTACATTCCGTGGTTTGAATTCGGTCACAGGGAAACAAGAGAAAATGACCGAACAAGTAGAATGGAAAAAAAAGTAGACTTGCTCCAAGTCTATTTTGTTTATCAGCAAAAAATATGTCACTGTGGAGGAAAATACCCTGCGGAGTATTCTAAGTTAGAGTTGCTCCAAGTCTATTTCGTTTATCAGCAAAAAAATGTCACTGTGGAGGAAAATACCCTGCGGAGTATTCCAAGTAAACAAAAAGTTAGGTTAAAAATATGCTCATGCGGAAGAAATATTTTCTGCGGAGGAGAAAACCAGGAAAGAAAACTGCGAAACCCTTGCATCTCAGCAGATCTCAATGGACGAGATGTAGTCCATTGATGTTCAATATTTATGATTATTTCTAGAATGCGTTGTCATGAATATCCGAAACGCCAAATTCTAGAAATGGTCATCGTAATGCTACGACGACCATCATCACTACGAATTATTTTTGACATTGATACCGCGCGATATAAAAACGTCGAGAGATGTAATGTAACAACAGAATTTTATCCCACCGTAAAACCTCTAATTAGCCCCCGGGGGTTTATTGAATTATGATGCTTTTATGTGGGGACTAATTCGAGGGAAGGGCCTTTTCGAGGGGGAAGCCTAATTAAGTTCTGTAGAATGACAAACTTCAACAGCAAAAAAGCAAGACATCCATATGCTCAACGTAAGACAAACTTCATATATAGAATGTTAACATTATCAGGGTGGGGCTAATTCGAGGTGGGAGCTTAGGTCGGAAGGTGGGGGCTTATTCTAGTGGTGGAGGGCTTATTTAAGGAGGGCAATTCGAGTACTTACGGTATAGTTCTCATAGTTTGTTGAGAATTAAATGTCTCCAAAAAACAGAGAAAAGTGCAAAAAGCGTAATTAAAATCCAAGGTTGAAATGCAAACAGACCAGATTAATTCTTTTGCGATGAAGTTATTAGAAAGCCAGCTTCTTCACCCTTTCACCCCAAGGGTCATGTTTATCATATAAATTAATTTGGTTTGCATACGTGCTACCGTTGCCAAATTTGCAAAAATAAATAAAATTTGCATAAGATACGTCTGTTTAGCAGAAAGAAATCCGAACGTGAAAACGTTAACTGATAACATTAGTTTTCTGAACACTCAAATATTATTTGGGTTTTACTTGCTGTTGCTTTAATAAAAAGCGTTATTAAAACATTTTATTTAACCAGAGTCTTTAGGAATTGTGGTGTGCATAGCATGAGCTACCCCCTGCAAAATAGGATTTGTATAGAATTTGCATGTTTAGCAAAAAGAAATCCGGGCGCGTAAGGGTTAATTATTTTAGCTGTTTCAATCACTATAAAATAAAATATTGATCTGCTATTTAGGAGCCCAGCAATTTGTTTAAACAGAAGTCACATCTGAACAAATCCTATCAAACTTATTATTTCTACAGCTGTAACAATTCTGGTGTTAAAACTCGCAAAAATTAAAACATCAAAGCGACTCTACCTTTGTCATTAATTTTCGGGAAAAACCTTTAATGTTCAAAAGACCATTTATATTCTGTTCCTAATTTTGAAAAATAGTACACTAGGTGACCAGAGTCTGGTACCCAGGGTTTGATAATAGGCAATAGTAAAACCATCACAATTGGACACCTCCAAATAGCGGACAAGGCATACTGAGAGGAGCAGGGGGGAGGGGGTAATTGCTTTAAACGCTATAAATGTAAGTGGATACAGTAAAAGGGGGCCCTTAAAGGGGTTTCACATGCAAACCAATTCAATATATTTGATAAACAATCTTAAATGAATCTATAGATCTACCCGCATTTACATCCTGCAAATATGTTGTTTTTGTTGTTTATCAATCAATGGGCAATATGGCCCTTCCCGGGATGGAAGGGTTAAGCATTTCTTAGCATGTTCAAAAAAAAAAACTTGACCCCAATTTTAACGCCAAACTCACAAAATATATCATTTCATCTTTGCCTCACTCTTTCTAAAAATGCTTTTATTATCAAATCTGAACTGAAAGATCTCTAAGAAATAGATAAAAATTAATGTTTTGTAATTTGCTTTACACCTAGCACCTTGAGTATCGCATGCCCTTTTTTGAAGTAAACAAAAGATTTTACCAGTGCAGAGATACAATAAAGTAAAAAAATTGTAAGCACTTTTGCAGGATGTACAAAATAAATATCGTTACCACAACCTGGACATCAAACAACTTACAAAAACGTCTCGTTTCATCTGTCGTGGTACATTGGCTGTTACTAGGGCAACCACTGCTTTTTTTGTTTGTGGTATACGTGTGAATGGCCTTTCTAATTTGCCGCAAGCAGCCATATCCAGGACTGATTCCCGGTGCCCATGCAGACCATCCGCTTTTACAAGTAGTGTAAGTACAAGAGCTGCTCCCACCGCCGCAACTAGAAACTCCGGCAATACGGAAACATGCCACGATAAAAAACAAGCAATACTGTTTAAAAAGTCGACTTTTTATCTCCATTGCTGATGTAAGTGCGTTATCCTGTTTCACTGCTCTCACAAATTAGAGGTTGTTTACTATGGTTAGTTCTGCACTAAGCAAATGTAGGTTGATTTTAAAGTGCGTGATTACAGAGCTGCAATTTGTACAGATACGTTGATATACCAAACGGTACGCAAAAATCTTTTACATGGCTTAACAAATGTTTCCCAATGTTTGAGCAGGGTACGTAAAGAACATCAAGATGGTATGAACAGTAAAAACCTTACTTCTGAAGAATGTTGTAATGAAAAAGCAAGAAACTCCTTGAAAGGTTCACTATGTGCATACAATGTCATAGCATATGCAACGCTATAGCATTGAAATTGAGAGGTGTTCAGCAGAAATGCCGAACGAAATAGTTGCAGCAGTAAGTTCCTGAATTTGAAAAGCTCTGGGGCAGAGCTTGGCTCGGGGGATTTGGAGGGGGCAAAGGTTCTTAAGTGAGAGATCGCCGACTAAGAAGCGGTCGGGAGGCGGTCGCCCTCTGCCCCGCATTGGCTCCGCCACTGGAAAAACTGTATGACCATTACTCGTCCAATCACTGCTACGCATTATAACAGCTGCAACAAGAAAATGATAAAAGCAAAACTTCTCACAGCAGAGTATTTATTTTTCGCCTATCACATATCAAATGAGTCCATGTGAAATATATAGTTTACGTGGCAATCTCAAAAGCAATTAATTTTTACTAATTTCAATGTTGTAATGTTGTAACAATACTTCGGTATGTTAATGTCAGTTCAGAAAGATCCAACGTATGATATTGACAGTGCTGGGTTGCGGCATATGCATTGAAACAATCGCTTCTAAAAACCTTTGAATTTAGCCTACAGCATTTTGAGGAACTTAACTCTCAGCATAGGTAATAGGACACGGGTAGCTGTTCGAATGACACAAAACGTAGCAATTGGTAAGCAAATTTGCCTAAAAATGTCCTAATCTACCGATTATACATGCATTTGTCCTCCAATAATTCTTGTCAAAATACAAATGATCTATCATTGATTTTGCCTTTTTTATTATTTCCTTGAGATATTGTTTCTTCTTTTCTTGTAAAGCAAAACCAGTTCCATATGAGCGCTATTGATGTGCTTAAATGAATCAAACTTGGTTTATGTATTCTTTATTGGTATTTTGAATAGATACAATGAGATTTTTTATCCATATGTTGAAATAAAATTATGAAATATGTCAAAAAGGTGATACGAATTTGAATTTATTACCATTTTTGTCATGAAGTTTGTTTTCTCTTATACAAGTTTTAGTTGTTGACAGCATATATGTATAAAACTGGAAAAAATAAATACACAATAGAAAGATTTTTTATCACGTGATGAGAATTTTTGGCGGTTCAGATGATAGGCGCCAAAAAGACTAAGTGAAC
>JAYJMH010038232.1:0-15632 GCA_036873815.1 Phacellophora camtschatica | reverse complement strand
GATATCGTTTATGTAGAGCAAGAAAAGTAGAGGTCCTAAGACACTTCCTTGTGGTACCCCATGATACACAGTACGCTCATTGGAAAATTCTCCCCCAACAAATACTTTCTGTTTTCTTTCCATTAATTAGGAAGCAAACCAATTCTGGGCAACCACCCATATTCCATAATATTCAAGTTTACTCTTGAACTCTCAAGGGGAGTGAAAGAAAAAAGACAGAAAACTCACTCAAGGAATATACTAAACGGTTCAAGCTAACCAGGAGTTCACGTTAAGCGAGTCAGTTCGAATAGAAGAGGTTCAACTGAATTAATCGGATATAATTTCTTTTAATTTAGCACCCAGGGGCCTTTTAATTTGCACGTTTTCCGAAAAGCAAATCGTTAAAAGGAATTATGATAAAAAATCTTCGCATTATATTCCAACACTACTGATATAGCATTTAAGAAAAATTTGTTTGCAAGTTGATTTATTTAAATTTTAAAATTGGCCATCCAGTTTTCAGTATAGCTATCACAGCGATCTGTGATTTGCTAATCTCAAAATGTAAACGAGCTCATAGCTGGACCAAATACACATTCATTTTATAAGAACAGCAAACTTGCGGGTTTCAGCCTGGATTTGTTCTTATTACTGGATCGATTTTTACAAACTTGCTACCCCCCCTCTCCTCAAAAACATTTTAAGATGAAATGCTCAACACCTGCATGTTGTTTTGTATTTAACATAAGTAACTTCTAAGATAGTAAACTTTAACCCAAATCTCTGACTAGCATTTCTTATAAAGGTTGTCCTTATAAAAGACATGTACGAAATTCTCCTGTGGTGTTTAATTTTTATGATAGCCAGTTCGTTAAAAAACGGAACCTTGAAAAGGGTTCTGGGGGTACATAACTCATAGTTCCCAGAAAACGCAAAATGACAAAATAGAAAATAACACAAATTGATGAAATAGCAGGGGGGAACATGCATAAAAATTTGAAGAATCCCTTAATTCAGTAAACAGAATTTCCAACAAATTTCAGTGTGATTTCCCCCTGCTTGAGTTCAATTGACAAGTGATTTCTGCAGGAATTCGATTACGTTCATGGGGGATTGAATAAAAATAGTTTATGCAAAGTGCTTTATCATAAATGAGAAGTTACATTAACTCTGTTCTCTGTTCATAGTTCAGATGAATGTACTGGTAGGCTAGTACTGAACTTGCAGTTATTCAATATTAAGTGCTTCAACTATTCAAGTTGAAGAACTTGGATCCATTCTATAACTATATTAGCTATAATAATTTCTTCCTCTTTTCTCACATTTTCTCGGTAACTAAGCTTCAAGAATAATTAAAAATTAACAAAAATTTTCAAATTTCAGTCTGAACTAATCATAATATGTTTTTAGTTTTAGTTGAACCTCAGACGGGTATTTTTACGATTACAACAGCCGAATGTGTAATTTCATTCTCAAAACAATTTCGCTGCTCAGTTTTTAAAACTAAACGGTAGTTTCGGACTAAATCTTTAAAAGTATCAATTAAGTTAAACATGTTCTAAAAAAAACGTGTTAAACGTAAAGGTTACACAAAGACTGCTCTGTCGTTCTAACAATTAACACAACAGCCATTCTAAAGAAAAATTTCAAAACTTACCAAAAGCAAACGGTGTTCTTTAACTGACAAAAATGTACTTTTGGCCGTTTAAATGTAAAATTGAGCCCTTGATAATATTCATTTATGTTTTTACGCAGTAACCCTGTTGTTTTAACGGATGATAATTTGAAGTTCCAACAGAGAGATCTTGGATAAATGACGGATAACAACATGTTTTTACAGCTGGTTTTCCTGAGACTCAAGCAAGAGATAAAGTGGCCTATAACTGGCAAATATTGACAGCGTGAATAGCGATAGCACGCAAAGTTGGGCAGATACGCAGATAGTCTGCAGAGTACAATACAATAACTTATGTTGTTATAATCGTAACACAACTCGATTTCCCAAGCTATTCAAGATTTCATAACATATGCTACGAGATACAGGTAGTTGCAAATGATTGTGAAGGGTAATGTTGAACAACACCACAGATCAAACTAGAAATTCTCAAGCAAACTATTAAAAACAAAGCAATGATTTCAAAGGTGAAAGTAAAATTGCTCTGGAGAAAAACTTAATTTCAGAAAAATACAGAAGTTTGAGAAACTTCACCGCTGAAGCAACTCGATTCTTTGTCGTCAGGTTGGGACGTTGAGATGAGGGCGAGGTAAAGTTTGAGTTAAGTACAATAGAAGAATAATGCCATTAATATTTTGAAGAAATAAACGTTGGCAAAGTTTCGCGGCACCAGAACGTTATTTTTATTGCGAATTTCGAATATCAAACGTTGTGATCAATCGTAGAAAGTACGATTTGCAAAGAAATTAAGTTTAGAGAAAAGACCTGTTCCTGTTCATATACGAGGAGAGATATCCCTCTATAAAAATTCCTGACGAGATATCGGCTTGTAGATGTAAGTTTTTACATTTTTTACATTTATGTTCATATGGCTGCCGAGATTCCCCGCTTTGCTGAGGTCTCGATTTTAGTTGCCGGGATCCAGTCTTGCCGTTGAGGGCGCATGCTTTGTGCAACTTCTAATTACTTTAAATTCAAGTGGTTTTTGTCTGCAGTGGTTTTGTCTGCAGTTGTCTGCAGTTTAAGATCACAGCAGTTATCTTAAAATACTCCGATTGGTCATACTACGGTAACTCCAACAACATAATGGATTTTTTTAAATTTCCATCAGAGATCACTATTATATGCCATTCGTAAATTTTGAAATGGAGTCACAATGCATCTTTTTCTCATTTTTATAAATTGAAATATCTCTGCTTTCACTCTTTTGATTTTTATATAAGTGATATAAAATGTTATGTATTAAACAGGTGATCATGAAAATCAAAGTTTCAAAATTTTAACTCGTATTGCTCAGAACTCCTATTGGTCTGAATTTTTGATACACCGTTATCGTATAAGAATATAGCCACACCCTGTATATCAACAAAGATTTCTGTAAATATTTTCCATCTTTCCATAAATATTCAGCAAATAAAGAGTTTAGAGATGAAAGGAAATCTACAAAATTTCTGCTTTTAACTTAAAACTTCCCCCAAACCTAAATTTATCTGGAAATTTTCAATTAAAACAAATATTGCTTGGTTCTCAGTGAGTCCCACAAACATATATAACATAGTTGGTAAAGTATGGTGATGGCGTTTTTTAAATCTGTCAAATACTTTACAAATGATCATCAGTAAAGTTTGATGGTACCCTGCATATTAGTGCCTTGAGCATTGAAAAATGTTCCTACCAATACCAAAATGTGACACCATGCCAGGGGCAAGTGTAAAACAGCCTTAACGACTTGTTTTTGAAGCAAAAAAAAATGAATTGCAGACTTTATGGGATTTGAAAGTAAATATCTCAACAATCAACAAGCCATTGTTACAATAATCATATAGAGCCTATTTTAAGGCAAATTTATAAGGATGACTCATTTCTAATAAAACAACAACATATCTAAATAATTGAAAATGATGTTAAGATGACATCGAAACGTTGCTCATTATTATCGTTAATATTTATAATTAAATGTTACAAAAATAATATTCTTATTCGAAAATTGGATAAGTGTATAGCTAATCTAGAGATAATTCATACCAACTACATGTTATAATGATCATCATGCCAATCAAACTTTTGTTTGATAACAAATGAGTATATGATGAAAAATACAATAATTGTATTGATTCACATAGGTAATTGATTATTATGAAATATAGCCTACATTATGGATATTTATCCTAATGGGCACACATCGCATATACTACAACAAGTAATGAATAAATTTATTTTGTTACTTTTTCATTGTGTTTGAAAATAGGGATAAACATGACAATATTTGCCAAAAAGTATTTTGAAAGTTTTTAGTTGAAAATATATTCAGTTATTTAGCAAATTTTATTCTTTGTTTTAAAATTGAAAAGTTTAATTTTAGCTGTAGGTTAAATAGTTTGTACGTCCACAATCTTTAGGAATTGTGGTGTGTGTTTTCTATTTTGTGTCCTACATGGGCGGTAGGACACAATAAAAATGCATGGATAATGGGAAACCAAAAACAAAAAATAGAAAACAAACATGAAGATTTCTAAAGCTTGTGGCACACCATACATGGTACATACCTTTTGGCAAGATCACATGTAAATAAGTCTTGTTAATTAATATTTTAACCAAACAATTCATAGTTTGTAGTTTTCATAAATATTTTTTGCACGGATTGTGTTTTTTAATATTGTTGTTGGAATCTGACACTGTACTACTAACTTGCTATTACATATTATATTTATATATGAAACTTGGCTAAGGCTCCACTACTTGTAAAAGTTTCTCAATTCTGGACCATTTTGACCAAATTTCACCAGTAAATGTTTCTTAAAAGTTTCTTAATTACATATGAAAAGAAAATGTTTTTAATGCTCCGTATATGGGAAAATTCCGTTTTTTAACATCGAACAGGATAAAAAGTTATACGCACAATCTTAAATGAATTAATCATCTGATATTTGTCCACTCCATAAATATCATTAGGCATTAAGTAATCTTCGCTAAAAAATTCAAAGTTTTAGCGATTTTTCATTTATTAGTAAAAAGTTTCTTAAAATTTTCGTGGGTTTCACGTTTCACTGGTAAATTTCTTATAAAGTGGTCTCTTATAAAAGAAACCTGTATATTAAGTTCTGTTCATTTTAGTGTAAAGCTTTAAATTTTACCACACATTAGGTCTTATTGTGGCCTAATTTCGCACAAAACACATCAGGTTTCATTGTGGACATATCAAAAGTATTAGTTTTTTTTCAATGGTTTGTTGACAAATCAAGCACTACCGAACAAGGAACCGACTGAGACAAAGCTTAAAAATGACGTCAGAATTAATGTCTCTGCGAAGGAGAAAATATCTCTGAGACGGACATGTTTTTGTACAATAATGTTTTTGTACAGTGCTAAAAGATCAAATGAAATCACTGAAGAAGACGATTGTAGTAAAGTGAGAATAAATCGAGACTCCATGCATACAGCAGTATTGCACTATCACAGTAACGTTTGCGCCGTTGCCGTTCTGAATCTACATTTTGTCAAAGAAAGATGAACAAAGGTGGAATTTAAGTATTTAGCTGTGGTTTCACAGATTATTATGAAATTATATTGTTGTTATTTAGGCCAAAATCGTTTCATCTCCGCACGCCCCAGTTGAGTTTAAGTTGTGCGTTTATGTATATAACGTTCGGTTCATTTTTCTCTTCTTACTTTAATTTTTGAATTAGAATTTTTACCTCCAAGAAAACCCGTGTTATTCATAACATACATACAGATTGTAATTGTGTCCGTCTGTCTGTTGAGACGATCAATTCAACAAATGATTGTTCCACAAGATAAAAAAGGCCAAAATCAATAATGGCCTTGGTTTCACTCGATGAGGCTTATTCAATCGTCGTAGTTATGCAACAAGGCTATACGAGGTTATGGTTTCCCTTCACACCTGGCCTTATTGTACGAGTCCCTTGTTTCCCTGTAATTTCACTTTCATTTATCATCTTCAAAATGGGAACAACGCAACGGAGGAAATCTATGACGCCATCGCTTAAACTGCTGATGTGAAGCTGACAAATCACGGGATGGCTAAAAGCAACTAAATTCCAGTCGAAATATCTTCGACTTTGACCCTTTTTAAGTTTCATTGGACCAAATTAATTAAATGTAGCAATATAGAATTAAAATTTAACTTTTTTAAAAACGTTTTTTAATTTGTTTCAAAGGATGCCGTGAATGGCCCGCGGAACAATTTTTTCAGAGCACAACTGAAAATCCAAAATGGATGGAAGAGAAAAAACAATGTGGACACTGATAATAATGCTTGTAATCGTGACAGGTTGGCTGCTATTCCAGTTCTATAGAAAAATTTGCGAACCATGGATGGAAAGTCAAGCGGTTGCAAGAATAAATAGAACCCAAGAAGAACAAGATAACTACAACATGAGACGGCACTTACGGATAGAAAATAGCCAAAATGAAAGGTTGTGTAGATCTAACCGAACACCAAATGATGTGCTACACGACTTTCAAGCTGCTTTGAATCTATCTGACAGTGACAGCCCACCATCTTATTCAGATGTAGCACTAAGTGATGTATTAATGTCTGACCCTCCAACGTATGAACAAGCTACTATAGATTTTCAGGGTAGTAGTGGTGTTTGATTTCTGTTTCTTGAGAAACCACTACCACACCCTCCCTCTAAGTGTTTTGAAAACTTAAGTATATTATTTTTTCAATAGTAACACTTTTCTTTATGCAAATAATTTTGGGCCAATACTGGCAATTTTCCAAAGTGCAATCTACTTTTCAGAAGGAAAGACTGCTCTGGCCTACTTAAGAGAATGCTAAAAGTGATCAATTTTAAAACAATAAACGTCGACTGAGTAATCATCCAAAAATTGGCCAAATGCGTTTAACCTCGTTTCAGAAAAGGTGCCGTGTCAACAAAGAATTCCACTGCTCTCCATTGTTTACCTCATCAGTCTCGCTTTAAGAAAAAATGAATTCTTAAATTCTTGCCATTTGGTTGGTGCGACGACAAAAGATCAGGACAGCAATGTTTATCTAATGATTTAGAATTACCAAAAACGTTTCTTTTTTGAAAATAACTTAGTCGCCCCGCATAAAATTGGTTCCATCAGTAGATTGAAAAGATAAAATGGCACTCCCGGGAGAATTTATTATATATAGTTTAAAATTTGATGATATACATATTCGTTATCAATTTCAATAAAGCATTTTCATATTTTCTACGTGATATTTTAAATGATTGATTGTACATATTCTATCTTTTATAAAATTTTATATCACAACATCTTTATTAGTTCTGTAATATATCTCTTTGAATTAAGTTATAATATTTTTACACATAATTTCACAGCTTTCATTTCACTGTTGCTTTGATAAATCTTGCATACAATCAAACAAAACAATAAAAAGGGAACAACTTTCATTTAGCCCCCTGGAAAAAAATATTTAGTATCAAGATAAGTAAGTTAAGGCTGGTTTCCATTTGATCGTTCCTGGCGCTCCCTTCGCTGTGATCACCAGAACATTTACCAGCGACTGGAGCAACGGGAGGGATTGAGTAGTTTCCATTTGTTTTTTATTTTTTAGCGACAGATATCTTTTGGTGACAATTTTTTGTAAACGTAAATTGGCTCCATTAAACAGAAGTTTAATGCTTTTATCCTGAGCATGAAATGTTTTAGTTGTGGCAATAATTTTGCAAAGATGCAGAGAACGACGAAACCAAAGAGAACTCCATTTTTGGGTAAGAGCGATTTATAAACAGAGGAACCAGCCCAGCTTGGAGCTTTCATACTTCCTCATTTCTTCCAAAAAACGTGGAAAATCGAAAATTTCTCCTTTTCCAACTTCTCTTGCAGCCATTATTGTCCTAACGAGAGAACAAACATGCGGGTTTACCAAACACGCGCAAATGAGCAGAACATCGCTGGAATCGCTGATTTTTGAAATTCATGTTTTCATTAAATATTTTTGGATCGTTCCAGTCGCTTCTGTCGCTGAGATAAATTTTTCGTGTCCCAGCGACAGGGTGTCACTCGCATCGCTAGGATCGCTGTTGAAAATAAATTGTAGTTTATTGCTCACATTATTAAGTGGCTGGAAAAAGTGTTCAACGATGGGAGCCACAAGAGCGATCAAATAGAAACCAGGCTTTATGCACCATTTGAAATGCAAAAATAGTATGGATACCAGTTCTCATTAAAACATTATGTGCCAAGGCGTGTCTGTGGGAAACGCAATAAACACTCATTTTCAGCCTTTTATCCTGTGAAAGGCTTTATGGTAATCTGGCAAGAATTTTATTCTCTATTGTCTGGCAAGAACTTTTTCATCACTCGTTCGCATATTTTGGTGAAACCTGATATACTCACAAGCTTTACATACGAGGTATAGTTAGTTTCCAGGGTGAATGTGTTAACAAACGTTAAAAAATCTCTACATTCTAAAAATCAAACAAAACGACAGCAAATATAGGTGTATCTGACAAGTTCTGATTTTTTATGTATCGAGAAACCTTGTAAAAACTCTCTTGCTCTACAGATGACTTTAAGCTCACTTGGAAATTTGTTTTTGTCAACCCAATTCGTATATTTATCTTTGCAGATTTGATGCAGTTGAGGTCTTCTTTTTTCTCGTGATGATCGTGCCCCGATATTCTTGTCCGTCGACTTAGTCTTTGTGAAACTCTGCAGTAAAAAAGAATTTTTCATATATCTAACACACGAAGCACTCTATAATATGCTTGCAAATAGACATCTAATTTAAGAATCAAAAATGCAATATCTTAATTTTTATGAATTTCTATAATGGAAGCATGACAAGGTGGATTATTGGTTTATTGACTATGGTTTAAAGAAATTAACAAACCTTTGACTTCGTGCTGGCCTTATTTTTCAGAATTCTGATCCCTCGTCCAGCCGATTTTAATCCCTAAAATTCAAAGAATCCTAATTAACACGAGTAGGCCTAAGGAAACTTTTTTCTTAAAAGACTAAAAACCTTTCCTTATCGAGGCCGCCATTAAAAAAATTATAGAGCTTGGGGTATTGCATTTTTGAAATGGTTTTGACTGCAATAATAACTTTTTTCCTGAGGTCATTTTCATGGTTAAAGCTGGACTTGCTCAAATCCCATTTTAAACATTATGGGAAAGAAAATCAGTAGAAAAGGAGTTAAACAATTCCTTGTCGAAGCCTTAACACATTTCAATCTTCATTTAACTACAATTTTGACAAAAATGTTGGTAGAAAGGCAACCAATTGATTCTCAGACTAAACTTTTGGTAGCTAATAGAATCTAATTCAAAATCAAAAATGGAAGATCTCAAAAGTTACATAAATTTTCATAATGGCAGCCTTAATTAGAAATGGTAGCCTTAATTAGAAATGGTAGATAGCCTGAACCTGCATATATAATTGAAAATGTTGTCAATGAAATCATCATTTCTGTCGTCTTCTTCCATTGTTCTCAGCATTGTCCCCTGAGTTGAGTTGCTTCAAGTCAATTCTGTACTGGGAACTGGGAAAACAAATGAAAGAGAAAATAAAATAAAAGGGAATGCAGTGGGAAAAAACCATTTTTCTTCGCCATGCCTTTTTCACGTTCCTTTCTCCTGGGCGTTTTTCTTTTATGTTCTCTTCTATTAATTATCCCATTCCCAGTTCATTATAGACTTAAAGCAAGTCTACTTTTTGATCAGCTTTTTAACTGCAATCGTGTCGAGTGTCTAACAGTTGATAACAAGAATAATTATTACCGTCATACCTTGCGACCTTCTTTTTGCTTAGTACAAACAATAGAATATCTTCCTTCTTTCACTTTTAATTCACACTGTAATTGAAATAAATAAGAAAATCAACAAAAGTTTCATGAAAAATAAGCAGATTAATTATTTAATTTACTTTTTCATTTTGGTTGCTGGGGTTGAGAGCGTTGATTTCATTTTCTCATCCAACCTGAGACAAAAATGAGAACAATATTCACGAAACCTAGCCTCCTGCATGCGTAGCCTCCTACATGCGTAGCCTCCTGTACGCAGCCTAGTAAAACCATGGACATTGAGAAACGAGCACGAGTTGTTCCAGTGCAGTGTCCCTGTAACCATAGTGCCCATGGTAAAATGTTTAAAAATGGGAAAAGGAAACACATCGAGGCTAAACTAAAATTGTAAACCAAGAAATGCTAATTAATGTTTTCATAAATGTAATGAATTGATTGGCCACTAATGAACGGGCGAATCCCTTGATTTGATTCGGCGAAAACTATCATTTGCCCCGATTTAAAGAAATAGTGCCATCAGTGGAAGACATTCAAATCACAGAAAAAATGATCACAGAAATACCTCCCAGCAACACAACCAAACGATTGATGTGTGGTGCGGCAGACATATTCTGACACAATTTTGTCACAATGTGATCCATAACTGGCGTGGTGGCGGGGAGACATGCCGACTTGTGAAAGTGTGGTGTTGAACCACACGACACTTGCACGCATTGAACAGTCATCACGCCTGCGTACAGACTTTACTTGTTACTGTGGGAGGAGAGAAGTGTAAAGGCGAGGGATGTGTAAACTTTTAAAACTCTCCTCCGCAGTAAAAAGTAAAGTCTCAGCCTGGTTTCCTGACGTCAACTCAAACCGCGTATACCGCTTCCGTGGAGCCCAGGTCTCTTTGTTAAAAATGACGTCAGGGTACTAGACTTGTAAAGTCTGCATGCAGTCTACCAAACTTTAGCTTGCATGGCTGCATGCAGAATAGCAGATTCGTTTGGTTTCTTTCAACCTGAGAAAAATGTTTGAATGGTCGAAAGCACCGTGATTTAAAAGCAGCAATTGAATGATTTTCATCATTTCGTATCTGATTTTTGTATTGTAATTTACTCCTTGAAATTATAACGAATAAAATTAAGAGCATGCTAGATTTATAAATAACAACTGTGAGCACTGTGTCACGTGTGAACTTGTTATTGGAACTGATGAAAATAATGTTCAACATTTATGAACAGAGATCCTTCCTGATTGGTTTGCTCTGATTGGTCGACCAAAAAAATGACGAAAATAACGAAACAATTAACTTTTAAATTATGTAATAAACATTATTGCTGGGGTGGTCTGTCTATTTTTCAGATCGCTTCGTAAACATTGTGGCTGTCATAGCGACCAAAACAAAAGAATCACATTCACATGATATTCAAGTAGGTGACAAGACATAAAGATATGATTGAATTTTGTTTTTGCTGCGAAGGAGAAAACTTTTGAATTTGGCTGTTTGTTTGACACTTGATGGGCAATGGCGGCATTATTAGACCATCGTTTCAAGAAAAAGATCCAAGAAAAACAATATTATTTCTTGCGGTTTCTACTGATGTTTTTACGGTGGCCCATATAGGCCACGGCAAATATATTGTGTGACAGGTGACACTGATACAAACATAATTTATCCTCAACTTCTATCCAAAATCATCTCAACATTCATTCAGAATTGAGGCCAACAATTTGGATATTAAAGCTAAGCTCTGAAACACTTTTAAAACTCACGGCAACAACTTTTGAAACTCACGGCAACAACTTTTGAAACTCACGGCAACAATTTTAGAAACTCACGGCAACAACTTTTGAAACCCACAGCAACAACTTTTGAAACTCACAGCAACAACTTTTGAAACTCACGGAAACAACTTTTGAAACTCACGGCAACAACTTTTGAAACCCACGGCAACAACTTTTGAAACTCACGGCAAACAAACTCAAGTTATTTTCTACGTGCTTTGTTAGAAACGCCATTTGTATCATTTTATTTCATTTTTCAGATTTTTATTTTACGGCTGTATGAATGTGTTTCACGGAAATTTCTTTTATTTCTACTGTTCGCTTCTCACAATAAAATAGCAGTCCTTCACATGTCACCCAACAATATAACAGTATCATTGCCATCGGAAGCTGTTCCAGATTGGCGGGTTTACTGTTCTCAGAACAATAGAGAACAAAGACTTGATTAATAAATTGTTTTCAATTACCATTGTTCTAGGAATTATTAGCCCCACAGCCCCCTTTTTCCGACGGCACTGAGTAGGGCCCATGTTATCGATCTTATGCTTCAATTTTGATTTATATAACAGTTTTTATTAACATTTCTATCCTATTTCTAAATATTTTACCCGAAAATATGACATTTCAAATTTTTAGAGTCAAAATCATACAAAATGTTCCGTACTCTTACCTCCATTGTCGAATGAAAATCCCTGGCCAAAAAATATAGGACAGGCCTCCCTACCAAAGTTTGATGATACTGCTAAATTGTATTGCCGTGTTTGTCCTACAAACAACGTGGCGGGCTACTTCAATTCACGCAAGGGAGAGGGGTGTGCCACCCTGTCGTGTTAAATTATACCCTATAACACTTATAACTTTTACACTTCGTGTTAAATTATACACTTCAAACTTAAAAAAAACTATATACCACAATTTATGGCAGGTACAAAATACATACCCTAACCATATATTAATCAGTTTTTACACACAATAGGAAATTGAAAACTCTAAAAATCGTTTACCACTAAAAATCATGGAAGTAATCCTCCTGCAAATCAAAAAATGGTGTCGCTCTAAATGCATTTTCTTAAGCCTCTGCGAGGTAAAATTCCGCTAAAGATGGCGAAAGGGGTATTAAGACCAAAATTCAATGCACAGCGGTTAATTCTATTGCTATTCGATAATCGAATGCATTGCATCTTGGTCATGATTACTCTTAGTCATGACCCCCCCCCCATATTTAGCGGAATTGTATGTTAATCAGTGGAATTGCCTTTATGATAACCTGCAGCCGAATGAGAAAATGTTGGAAATGTTATTCCTTTGAGATATTTTTTCCAACGTCGAACCAACCTGATGACGACAATGTGTTGTTACCATGAACGACAAAGACAACGAAATTGTTTGCAATTTCAAAAGTTGTTGCCGTGAGTTTCAAAAGTTGTTGCCGTGAGTTTCAAAAGTTTTTGCCGTGAGTTTCAAAAGTTGTTGCCGTAAGTTTCAAAAGTTGTTGCCGAGAGTTTCAAAAGTTGTTGCCGTGGGTCTCAAGAGTTGTTGCAGTGGGTTTTAAAAGTTATTGGAATTTCCTCATAGTTCCTTCGTCTGCAGTGGATGTGGATTGTGAACATACTTTCAAAGCGGTTTGTGAGATACCTGATGACCTCGGGTTTCAAATTAATCCAGGTAAAGGTCGTCCTTCCCTGTCAGCAGCTCGTTTTTCTTGAAATTGTCAGCGCCATGGAGCTCTCCTTTTCCCAAGCCAAATTTATTCAGACTAAAACTTTTGTTTCCGGTTTGTTAGTCATAATTAGGCACGAGATTTATACTGCCATAAATTATAAAAATTAAAAAATATGTGCAAAATTGAGATGAAAAACTAGTGCAGTAGATAATTACAGCGTTAGATACACAATTCTTTTCCTCTGTGCTTATAATTATATAACTCCACAATTTGCTTGGAAATGACATTTGTTTTTATTTTCGTGCGAAAACCGCGACCTAGGTTCGAAATTTCATTCACTGCAAGGGTTTCATTCTTCTAAATTTGTGGCGGCGGCTTTCTTGCTATCTTGTTGCCAACCTTTTTGAGCCCCTGTCAGAGTTTCATGAACAAGTGGCGTAAAACTGAAAACTTTTGTTTAGTTTCAAAAGCACATGAGCAACTTAGAAAGAAGAATTTTTTCATAATTTGCCTTTTAGAATTTGACGCCGGAAAAACAAGAAAACATTGATAATAGTTTGGGGGTTTTCGTGGAAGGACAAGAAAGCCGCCGCCATATGTCGACGGTTTTAATGCTTTCACTGGAGTAAACTTGCCCTGAGGTTTCTGTTCGCATTGTTTTCCTCCAACACCAATGGCACAATAAAAGTGCTTGACTCGGATAATACATCTTCCCAGAGCCACTCGGTGCATCACGCACAAATATTTCTTCTTCTTCTTCGTTTTTTAATTTTCAGTCGACCACAGCACAGTCAAGTCTTGTCAACAAAGAATACTCCGGAATGACAGCTTCAGTTCGGAAATTCTTCATTGACCAGCCTCTTTCCCGAATATTTTTTCAATTAGCCAATGAAATGGCGTTATTTGCCAGGATTTTCCTTTCTCGTCTTCTGATTGATGTTACAAAAAGTTGTAACAGCAGCCCAGAAATTTATTTCAAAAGATACCAGGCCCTTGTTAAGCGTGTTGGCTTTTTTCTCCGCATCTCCTCCGCAGTAGCGGAACTAAGGGCCTGGTGTAGTCAGGCTAACTGACAACGTCAACTGATAATAAAATGATATTAGCCACAAGGAACAAAAACGTATGAGACGTTTCAGGGGCCTGAAGACCCTGAATGGTCTGCACTAAAAAATATATTCAAAATTGTTAAATAAATACTAAATTGACAAAATTTGGCTAAGTAAATTCTTACCTCTAATCAACCACCGTTGCTTCGCTAGCATCAATTGCAACAATACTGTGTTCTGTGAGCGCTATCATGTGGCTGACTGACAGGAATTAAAAACTCACTCGCTTGCTGTTTCGAAACGAGTGTTTAGCTAAATGGCCCCTCCCCCCGTGATTGACCTCCTTATATGGAATTTTCAATGTATTGCGCATAAATCGACTGCGTCTGTGTGTGTTTTTGCCTTTGGCTCTCATGTCAAACCCAGTATATTTTTTCTTTTCCTTTTCATTCTCTCGTCATTGCGGGGTCTTTCGTTGGAGGAATGAGGAATGTTGCTGTTTGTCGTTTATTCGATCACAATATTTGGGTGGCTTCATTCTTACTGGTGTAGTTTTCGTGGTCCACCTGGTATATTTTGTAGTAAGAGCATATTTAGAAAAGCTAATAATGCACAATAGTTTCTTACCACAATGCTTTCCATCGCGCCCAATAAAGCAATAACACTTTTTATGCGTATCCGGTTCGTCCTCTTCTTCTTTTAAATCATATACTCGATGTTCTTTTTCCGAACCAGGCTCTTCTCCTGATTCTTGGGAATTAGATTCTTTTTCTTTGGAATCAGATCCAGGTTCACCTAGGAGTGAAATCAAATAAGTATTAGTTTCACAAAAATCTATTAAGAGACTTTATACAATGGTAGCCTTAGCATACAGCGCTCAAATGCTATGCTTTATTGAGCCATGCTCCTATACACCCACATATAACCAGCAAATCATCACACCCTCCCATCCACACTTTTACCCACGCCCAAATAAAATAACACCCAAATTTAGCCATACCCACCCACAAAGTCCCCTGTCCAAGGTACGCCTAACTACATCCACCCACAAGAACTAAAAACTAAGTCACAGTCATGCACACTTATGCACGAAATCGTCACACTGTCCAGAACATACAGAGAAAAGCATAACGCACACCAACTTCCACGTTTTTTGTGGTTTTGTATGCTTTCATTATATTGTGTAGGTTAATTGTAACTTAGGTTGGGAACTTTTATGCTTTTCTAATTTTTGTCATTTCGTTATTTACACATACATTAATTTAGTTTACATTTATCGACTTGTATTAGTTTGTTTTGCGTTGTTCTTGGTACCTATGTGTGGATGAGTGCAATGTTTTTCTTGGTGGTTGTGTTCCTCTGGATGAGTATGATATTTTTTCTGGGTATGTATGGTTGGTGTGATGTTTTTAGGCGTGTGTGGTTGGATGGTGGTTGTGTTGTTATCCTTGGCAATCTGACATACCATTGCAGATTTCCGTGACACTAACTGTTTTTGTTCTTAGAAAATAATTTTAAAAACTGCAAGAACTCAAAAGAATAATACCGTTTACAAAATAAAATTATTTGCGTAGAATCGTAATAATCGTAATAATGTTAATGCTCGTAATAT
Organism: Phacellophora camtschatica; assembly: GCA_036873815.1. Classification (NCBI taxonomy): domain Eukaryota; kingdom Metazoa; phylum Cnidaria; class Scyphozoa; order Semaeostomeae; family Ulmaridae; genus Phacellophora; species Phacellophora camtschatica. The sequence continues at coordinate 119 of JAYJMH010038232.1, read as the reverse complement.
CAAACTAAAGAGGCAGTACTACGCAAATAGGATCTCTGAATCTGGAAATGATATGAAAGAATCTTGGAAGACAATCAATGAACTTCTCAATAAGAGATCTAAGTCTAGTAACATTGATT
>JAYJMH010038221.1:0-15637 GCA_036873815.1 Phacellophora camtschatica | reverse complement strand
AGAACTTTATGTAAATGAAATTAAGAACTTTATGCTAATGAAATCAAGAACTTCATGTTACTGAAATTAAGAACTTTTTGTTAATGAAATTAAGAACTTTATATTGATGAAATTAAGAACTTTACGTTAATGAAATTAAGAACTTTATGTTAATGAAATTATGAACTTTATGATAACGAAATTAAGAACTTTATGTTAATGAAATTAAGAACTTCATGATAACGAAATTAAAAACTTTATGTTAATGAAATTAAGAACTTTATGTTAATGAAATTAAGAACTTTATGATAACGAAATTAAGAACTTTATGTTAATGAAATTAAGAACTTTATGTTAATGAAATTACGAACTTTACGTTATGTTTATTGCCCTGCCCCGCCCCGTCCCGTCCCGCAATAAAATCAAGGCAATAAAATGATAGCTGCATTAATCGAAAATAAATCCGAGCGTGAAAGGATTAAAAAAGCAAACCCCATTTACCGAGCGGCCACACCTTTCTGCAGCTCCAATCACAATTCTACATGACAGTTTATTTGTATATAATTGGTTCAACAATATCGGGTGGCCTAAAAGTATTCCACACGTTTACAAAGTCGCTATGGAGGAGCTTTAGTTTTGATAATTGTTTTTTGCTTGACGTTGATGTAACGGTCTTCAGCTTAAATTGTGAGGACACTATGTTTGCCAAATCTAATAAGTAGTCCCGTAGCTATACTGACGGGAATCCAGCGTTAATGGCTTTCTCAAAGTCACAATGAAGTATTTTCAGCAGTTTGCAACAGCAGAAATCCTCTATTTTTGCTTCAGCGAGTACAACTCGGTTATCTTTGGATATGATGTGGCAAACAAGGTGTAAAACTATTAGTTGAAGCCTCTCATTCAAAATTGAAGTAAAACAGAATTATCGACACTACAGCTCCTCTACAGCAGCTTTGCAAACGTGGGAACATTTGTTCCGGCCATGCGGTGGAATCAATCAAATGGCAGCAATTCTACAATTGAATGCCAGGAGAAAGTCCTAAACGGAGCTCGTTTCTTGGCCGTAAAACTACGAAACAACAATAACATCGACGATTACAGTACGTCTACCCACTCACCGGATACGAGGACAGGGTCAGTCATTATTTCTCTTGTAATTGGGCAGAGAAATTCATCAGGAATATTGCCATCGCGTTCTTGCGTTTTTATTCTCTTTATTTCACGAATAATTTTATTTCGATGTCCAAGTGGAGCTAAAAACAACGAAAACAACGTAAATCCTGGAGCAGCAAAATGCCATAAAGGTGGTTCTGAAAATATGGTGCCACTGGTTTTCCAATAAAAACATGAAAGATACAAAACTGGCTTTCGAAAGTTATAAATTCAATGTCATAAAAATTCCAAGATTAAGCCAAAAGAACTAAAGTGTAAAATCTGAAATGTTTCTACTGTGCTATTCAAGACTTTACCCTTCACACAAGGAGTTTCTTTTCGGGACACTAATAAGCTTTTTGGGACACTAATAATTATGTGTGCCACCAATAAGCATTGTGAAGGTTCTATTTGCAGCAGGTAAATGTGAAAAGCATTTTTATACTCAGTTAATAGATTTTATTAAAAACGTTTTTCATTAGGGTCTGTTTGCAAGGAGAAACATCTAAAAAGGTTTCGGACTAAACAATTTCTGAAAAACAATTTCGGTCAAGAACGTTTCGATCACTTTTGCAGAGTTGTCACAGCGTTCCTTTTTATTTTATTTCATCAAGCAAATCTTCCACAGGAAAAGGGGTATATCTTCCCAATTTTCTTCCATTTTTAATTTAAGCGGGACATTGGACACTTCTAGCAAAAGTATTTTGAACCAATAATATTACAAAAAATGGTTTTCGGGCAGTTTCAAAAAATTTGGGAAAGATTAAAGTTTCGGACAAAGACCAAAATGTTAATGTAATCTGGATGTTACTGTGATACACCTTCGGATACCCAAAATAAAAAAGTTTGAAATTAAAAAATATAATTTTAAGTTCTGTCAGTAAAAGCTTCTTGATACAATACTGAGTGAGCCGAAAAAAAGTTCTAACATTTGAAATATCACAAAATTTGAGTGTCTTATCAATCAAGCATGTTTTTACGTGGCCATGTACAGGAAGGGCTAAATTAATTGTTGCAATGTCAAATATCTCACCAGCACATTAAAAAAATTAATTTTTACGGTTTTAAAACGACCTAGTTTTGAAGCATGGTATAAATTGTTATGATGAATAAATAAATTACGTTTTTGCAAATTGCCATCGCTTCATATTGCTAGAAACGTAATAAATATGATGCAAAATATAATTTTCTGAATTAAAAGCTTTAAAAGATATTTTTCAAATTTAAGTTACGAAGGCTTTGAAAAGTAAAGGTCAAAATTAGATTTTTCAAGACGAAATTACTTCATCATTCGCCAACGTTACCAAAATAACGGTAGCTTCTAAAATAAATTCGGTCCTTCTCACGTAAGCAGAAAAACAATTTTTTGAAATTCTAAACAAAATCAAAAGTAATTTTTCAAACGCTTATATACTTGTCAAGCAATCATAACTTTATACGTTAATAACTTAATATGTGCCTTGATCCAAATTTATATAAAATGTTTTGTATAACTCGTTACCGATGCCCAGGTCCTCAGCAAGAACTTTGTTGTCCATGTTTCCAAGTTCCATACCATCAATAAGGTTCACTCTAAAACTTTCGGCATATTGGCTTAATCCAAGCTCGCCAAGCCATGAACATACAGTCTCAACATCCCAGGTATGCATTAGTTTCTAAAATGAGGCAACCATACACTTTTAAAAATGTATTCTCAATGAGTGAACGAAACTTAAATGAGAGAGACAATAAAACAAAATACTGATCCAGATAAATTTATCCAGACAAGTTTATCCAAATAAAAAATCTATTTCGGTCACAATTTAAAACTAAAAACTAACAAGAAACTGATATCGCATTAGTATTCATTAATTAAAAAAACCTCAATTTTCAAACTATTACTTTCGTTGCAAAACCGTTTCTACTACAAAAGTTTCGATAACTCTCTTCTTCTGGTTTCAAAAATTACTTGCCACAAGAAGATTGCAAATATTAGTTAATTTTTTATGATAAGAATAACTGTCATTTATGTCCGTAAGGGACATAAAGAATTTATTTTACTACAGGGCTGGTGCAAACCAAAAAATTGAATTTAAAAACAGTGAAAGCCCCGTTGTCATAAAATGCTAAAAACATTTGTACCCCGTCAACATTGTTTAAAAAAAATATGTGTGCCCCGTATAGCCAAGTTGTATCTGGTACAAAGCTGCTGACTAGATATGTATATTGTTTCCCTAAAGACTAGATCAACCATTTTTGGTAAAATTTGAGGTACTTGAATTTCAAATTCTCTGTTAAATCGACCGAAAAAGTGGGAAAAAGTCTATGCCCCGTTGAGACTGGGGCCAGAAAACATAGTTGCTCTTACTATAGAAGATAGTCTTTGAACAGAGCAAAAAAGTGCCTGCCCCGTTGCATTCTCCACTGGCCCTAATGTAAAATAAATTTTGCAATGTCCCGAAGCCAGAAGTTTTTCCGAGTAAAATTCTGGAACGAAATAATATGTTTAAGTTTTCAAGCTGCCTTGATGGTGCAATCAAATACAAACATAAACAGAAGGTAATAACGAAACATTTCCAGGTGATCTTTTCTTTTCACATTTTCATTTAATAACAAAGAAACGAAAAATATAAGAAAAACTATGGCATACTTTTGGAACACTGTTGACATTAGAAGCTTCTGGAGCCAGCTCTGTCGCAGCGGAAGCCATGTTCGTTAAAGTGCCTGGGGGTAAAAATACATTTACAAAATTTATACTACAAACAATTGAGAACAATTAATAATTTAAAAACAATGTTAGCTTATCTCCACCTTTCCTATCCTCACTTATTATTTTCTCTCTCCTTCCTATGTTCAGGATAGATACCAGATGATCCACAAAAGTGTTCAGACATTCGAAAACTCACAAGAATTAAATTTTGTCATCAGTCTTGTTTTTCTGGGCAGTTACGCAAAGGAATGCACTATAGTCAAGATTTTCAAATTTAAAGAACCGAGAGAAAATATTGCTCATATCAAAAGTATATGCAAACATTATGAAGAATCTAATTTCCATCAAATGGGAGTCGCGAGAAAAAAGACATTCAAGTTTTCTGAAATAAAAATTCTCAATTTCACTAACATTTTTGCAAACCTTATTTCAATGTTCCCTCTTATAGTGTTATTTAGTAAGAAAGAAAAATTTTTAAAAAAAATCAAAATAAACCGTTGAAATACTTGATAAACCGGGGGTGTCTAAAAAAAAGTGCATCAAAATATCGGAAAGAAATTATAATTTTGATAATAACTCGATAATGAAAATGAGAAATTTAGATTCACAAGTCTTCAACTTAGCTACTGACATCTTGCACTTGACAAATGACACAAACAAATAACAGAGAAATGAGCTTCCGAAGTAAAATTTTACTGTCATGCTGAAACTAGAGAGCTTGGTTGGAAATAATTTACACAACAAAATATTGAGTTTGGTTTATTCAGTAGAATTTTCTGAATGTGTATGTTGTGTTGTGAGTCTCTGGGAACCATGGAAACCAGAAAGGTTCTAACTTCTTAGAAATGCATTTTTGGGAGTTTGGATCACGAAAGTAAAAATAAAACAACAAACAAAAATTTCAAGCAAACAAAATTCTTATTACTTCAAAAAAGTAGCACAACTGTAAATTTCGGACTATTTCATAAAACTTTTAAAAACCTACTCCTAATTAGCAAATATAACAATTGTGTTCACGTGTGACTCATAATATTTATGTTAGTCTATATTTTTATGCTATTGCGTCCACCAATAAATGTATTATCATTATTATCAATAAGTAAATTCTTTCATATAAATGTAAATATAGCCACAGCTTAATAGGAATAAACGTTTCGCGCATAAACCAGTAGTCAAATTAATCCTAGTTAGTCCTAATTAGTCCTAATCCAAACAAATTAATCTCAATACAAATTAATCCTAATTAATCATCCATTTTCTTACAATATGTATATATATATATGTGTATACTTCTTTCCAACAACTGCTAAAAGCTATTGCATTGTGAAGTAACAAAATAAATACTTGCATTGCCCAAAAAATGGAACAAAGTAGCAGCTGTGGAACAGAGCTGAGGAACAAAGCTGCAGCAAATGGAACAGCTGTAATATTCCAAAAAAGAAGAAGAAAACCTTTCCCGTTTCAATACCTGTATCGCTTATACTCAATCTCCATACTTGTACTGTTTTGTCGTTTGAACCTGTTGCAAGGTAAAGGCCATTAGGTGAGAATGACACTGTTGTTATGTATCTATGAAAAACAATTGACATGAGATCTGGATGTGTTTGAATGAATCATTGTCCGAGAAAAAATACGCTCTTACATTAAATTATAAATAGCCTCGTGATGAGAAGATTTAACTAAAAGGCATTAGTTACAATATGCAGGATTGTTATCGTTCCGTCTTGATTTTCAAGTCGGATAGGGGTTTCAGTTACACTAATAAGAAGATGTAACACCACATTCCGGTATAAAACGCTCCTCTAACCATCTTTGAACTCAAAGCAGATCAACGTCCGATTACGGCAGTTGCGTCGTAGTGTACTCGTATGAATCCGATAACCACCCTCCGGAACCTAGCTTTGAAACAAAGTTTGTGTTGTTTTTGGCAACACGGAAGTAATTAACAAAGAAACTAACCGAGCTTCAAAAGTTTAGGGGGCCCAAAGGTTCCTCTTTCTTTACCTGCTATTTTTTCGAATAGAAGTTGGCGCTACTCCTATTCCTGGTGAGTTTTAATCACTTACCACAACACTTGTTTACCGACTTCGAAAAAATAGACCGGTGGATTGGCCGCAGGTTTTGTTGTTAAAAGTTCCGACAACTGAATTCGAACCCGCGTTTTCAGAGAGTTTGGCTTGGAATCGTTGCGCCGTTCGCAAATGGGAACAGGAAAATCCATGTTTGTTTGAGCCCACTACTCAGGAAATTCCACTACCATTTTTATGTACAGGCAGAATAATGTCAGGAATGTCAGGTTGTTAGTCATCCTCAAGACAAACATAGTGTCATGTATCATTCATTATTTACATGTAAATAAGACAGGTTTCTTATACATATTTGTAAATAAGTAATTTAGCATTTTAAAATTGTTAATACCAACAATTTGCATAAAGTTTTTATTAATGTAGTCTGTTTTAGCTCACTTCCCTGGAAATTGTTTCCGAGGGCAATACCAGGGTTTTGTACGGATGGATTCGGGTTAATATTTTCGGTAGTGCCCAAGGAAAACAATTATTATATGGTTCATTTCTTTCCAGTCAAGACTGGGCGAAGGCCCTTCTTTTTTAAAAGCAAACAGATAATTTTAAAAGACAAAACGATCAAAGTTTTAGCATGAAGCCATTGCAGACGATGCCATTTGCTCGTGTTTGAATCTGAGTTTCTCATAACAACCAAGCGGTCTGAACTGAGAAATAATGCCTTACTCTGACGAACGTTGGTTTCGAATGCTCTGAACCAATGACGATTTATTGCCAGGTTTCGGCTCTGACCGTAGGGTAATAAAGAAAAATAACATGACAGTTTGAAGAAACAAAAGGGATTAAATGTGCAGGCCAGCAAATAGAATATGCAAATTAAATATGAAAATAAAAATTAAAAAAATTACTATCCTCTGTTGCGTTTAGCGAAATGCTTTCAAATTTGTATGTGTACTACCCCCAAGTAAGGTTTAAGTTTACTTGTGTTTTTTGGCTCATTTGTGTTTTTTGAGTCATTTGTGTGAGTATTTTGATTACTTTTCAAGTGATTCGTAAAAGATTTAATGATAAGAAGTCAATAACAAATGATTTGGAATAATTTAATACTCTTGTGGGCAACAGGTAAAACTTTGTTTGTCAAAGGAACGTGCTTCCAAATCTCCAGCAGCAAAAAAAATCACACGGAGTATTCCCAGCTGCAAGTAGAATCGCCATTGCCAAACCAATTGTTCAAAAACTGCCAAAAACTGCGTATGACTTAATTCTAAAATCTCTCCAAGAGAAAAATGAAAATTGCGACACAAAATGGGTCACTTACAGTCATTGCTCTTCGGTGCCAAATCGCTATTGCGAAATAATCTGTAGTCAAAAACTACAGGTGACGTAATTTTAAAATCTGCCCAACAAAATGAAATTTGCGAGATAGGTTTGGAATATTAGGCTGCATGCGGCAACTAATGATAAAAAGTAGCATCAGAATTACAGTATACATACCTTGTGTGTCCAGATATGGTGTGCAACATTTTGCATAAAATCTATAAAAAATAAAAAACTGTCAGTGGAGTTCATTTTGACACTGCTGGCTTTAAACGAATGCAGGATGGCCCAAAAATTGTCCCCGCACGTTTGCAAAGCTGCTATCGAGCAGCGTTAGTTTTGATGGTTTGTTTTGCTTAACGTTGATGTACGAGGCTTCAACTTAAAGCTTGATGCCTTCTTTTCCAAAATATATTACGTAATCCCTGAGTCATACTGAAAAAATCCTAAGTTAATGGCGTTATCAAATTGCTGCAGCAGAAATCCTCTACTTGTGGCTTCATTATTGAGCAGACTTTAGCAAAAAGGCGTCAAAGTATGAATTGAAGCCTCTCATACGAAATTCGAGCACAAAGGAATTATCAAAACTAAAGCTCCTCCACAGCAGCTTTGCAAACGTGGGGATGTTTCTTGGCCTCCTCGTAGATAATATATACTGTTCTTCTGTTTTCACCATAAATATCAAATGATAGCAAAAACAAAGAATTTCTCGCTTCTATATATCAGTCCAAAAAATCCTATCAAAGATCCATTTCAACGTAGGCCCTGTTTATGCAATGCTGTCGACAAGTATTTTCACAACCCATATAAACACTAAAAAAAACCTCAAAAAAATGTATTACAGTCAAAATTTGATAAACTTGCAAATTTTACGGGGAAATGGATACGTTTTGTCATATAACTGGAATAATGTACGAAGGCTAAATCTACAAGATGCACAGTAGATCAACGGGTAGCAAAAACCCGCAACACAAAATATGTCAAAAATATCCATTCCAAAACAATACCTTTGAAGTAAGGATACTTTTTGCAGTAGTCTGGACCAAACAATATACTTGAAATAAGTTATATACTTCGTGTTCATGTACGCCATGGCATGGGTACAGGGACACACTCACACACCACGGGTACATGGACACAGGGAAGAATAACAACTCACGTTTCTTAATACCTGTGCTTCGTTGGGGCATATCAAAGATGGGGTTAGTGCGATAGAAATGTTTCCAGTTGAATTGCCGGTCAATCATAGTACCAATTGTAAATACAAGTCAAATATGAATGGATAGCAAATATTAATGAATCGCAAGGGTAAGAATTCATCTTTCTGCATGTGTATTAGTGACTAATCTTTTGGGAAATGTTGCAGGTATGTTTGTGTTGTTAATGGATGGTTCAAAAGGTATCTCAAATATTAAAACGAATCTCTTGAAATGACACTTATTTCTCAGACTGAATAAGCGACTTTTTAGTTAGTTAGTTTTATTTTCCACTGAATTAAAAGTTTACAATTTAAAATTTAAATAAAAGGATAAAATTTTACACAATTTGTAAAATAAAAAGTGAATAAGAAATAAATACATAGAAACAAATTTAAAAACACACACCCCTAAACTAGAGTGGCAGGGATAGCACTAAAAGATAGAAAAGATCTCTCTCGTCAAGATGCGTTCCTATGGCCATCTTGTCACAATGAAAACCAATTTAGAAAGTAATCCTTGCATTGAATTTCGTGTGCCTGATTGATAAATAATTTATCCTAGTTTCATAGCGTCATCACCCATAATTTCAAAGTTCTTGGGTTTTGCCCATAAAACACCGATTCTGACCCACTGTGCAATATGCTAGATAAAGCAATATGCTGGGAAAAAACTCTCACACAGTACAAACAGGACGTTAATAGCAAATTTTCATATATGCTAAAAGTTCATACCAAGGCAATTTGAATACCTGTTTGGTTCTAAAACATCCACGACAAGAAAACAAAAAATACAATGCATATTACATATACTTATAATTATACTATTCTCAGCAAAATAAATTTAATTCAAATAAAATTTTATATTTTAGTTAAGAAAAAATGAATAACTTACTGGATCCCAAATAATAACATTCTTGTCTGAAGAACTGAAAAAGAAAAGAAATTCAGAACTAGAAAACATAAAAATTAATTAATTTTAAAAATAAAAAAAAGTAATAAAAATAAAATGAAGAACAATTCCGTTCAGTTGCTGTGTTTTAAATTCCTCTAAACACAACACACAATGTAAATTATCAACAAGATATACTAAAGATTACAACAATAAATAGAACAAAAAGATACTATAAATATTACGTTATGTAATTACAAACATTGGGTTGCATGGAAATAGATAATAAGTAGATTAACTAACGAGAAGAAAGCACCCCCCGATATCCACATTATATCAGTAGAATTAGTAGCCCAAGTGTAGACCCACAATCAATTAATCAATCAATTTTATTCATAGAATGCACGTTGAATACAAATATACGGGGAAATATCATGCAATCTATACGACTCAGAAAAAGCGATGCTTAACTGGTCTGGGCCGTGAACTAAAATTTATAAGTAAAAATAAAATCTAAAATACGACGGTAACAGAATATATATGCATACAAATCTAAACTAAATATCGAAAATTATTGTAATATATATAGGAAGTTAACAGTTAGTCATGACAAGGTTGCACAAGTTAGTGTTTGGAAAATTTAATAGTTTATCAATTATAAATTTAAAGATAAACACAATATGGTTATACACTACAAAGAATAAAGGGTCTACGATACATCGAGGAAAACCTTGCTACCAGCTCCATTCTGAATTTAGACATCATTTAGAAATTATACAAGCAGTGTAATTTACAAAACTAGAACATTACAGGCAATTCTGCCGATGGGACTTGAGGCTTCTTTTGAATGAATTTTTGCTTATAAAGGGGAGATTCTCATCATTATTGGTAAATCATTCCAGAGTTTGGCACAAAAATATTGTAATTAATTAATATTTTTGTGTAGGAAGTATAAATCAGCTCTAAATACCTGCTCTGTCTTGTTGAATATTGATGGTCACATGAGTATCAATGGTCACAAGTAAGAATGTAATATACCAACAATAAATGATATCTATTGCTACATAGTGCATTGTGGCATCATGGTAAAAATAGACTTGTTGCTTGTCATTTTTGTTGCAATTGCCCATTGAAAATCACTGACCGCATGAAAAACATCAATTTTTCAAATTCTATAAATTTTTAAAACCTACTGGAATAGTTTTAACTACATATGAAATAGTTTCTGATGATCATGGAATATGTCTAATAATCATGGAATACAGTATATATAATAATGCTGAGTCTTTTCTTCAATCTAGAGCAAGCTGCCAGCCAAGTATGCCTGTATTGTATTGAGGGCAAGACAGAATCTATAACCACCTCTACTGAACCATCTGAAATAAGATCTCTAAATAATTCTATAGTCAACAGGGTTGAGGAGTTTTGATATTTAGGATCACATATTGTCGACTCTCAAAAAGAATCTAATATCAGAAAAGCCCTTGCCTGGGATACTTGTGACAAACTTGATAAAATGTGACAGTCTAACATACCAAACATTTAGAGCCTTGATCGAGCCAGTCCTTTTATATGGCTCTGAAACATGGATTTCATATTAACTAAAATAGAAAAACGCCTTGATGACTGGCTGTTAACGAATCTTCTTGGAAGAGTTCAAAATATTAGCTGGAGACCATGCCACGCTTGAAAGAATCTATACAGGCCTCACTTGGATATCCTTGAGATTCAAGCAAAAGTGACTTCAAATTGCTGGGCCTCTGTCACCATGCCAAACACAAAGTTATATCCTTCTTCCTCCTCTGACCTCCGCAGGCAGAGTGTTTTCTCGTAAACTAACTTATCCCGATGTGATAGCGGGATATGCTAAACTTGATATAAGGGATCTGGGTACTATGGTAAAGAACCGTGGGGTGCGGAAGAAGTTTGTCATGAGAGTCCCGTCCACAAGTGTGGCTGAAGGATGATGATAATCATGGCATAGTAGAAAAAATAGGGTTCATCATTGTTTCATCAAGTCATTGAAAATGCATTATGAAGTTGCAATTTCCTACCAAAACCTCAATATCTAAGTTCATTAATATCTAAGTGAGTGTTTAAGTTATCCGAAGCAAAGTCAACACCAAAAGCTCTAAAAAATTAAATAAAAAACAGTTTGTGTTTAAATCAGACGAACAAAAGTTAAGAAGTTTACGTTATAGAGGGTTAACTGATAATTTCATTAATATTAGCATCATATATTATATTACATTAGCATCAGATTAGTTTGTTCACATGCCTGTCTAGCGGCCACATATTGTATATAATTAGGAAGTGCTTATGTTTTGCGATGATAAAATGATACTGTTAAGTAAAAATAATATGAACTAAAAATACCAAGAAGCAAGCATCTTGCCATTGGCTGAAAATTTGCAATCCCAAACTTGGCCTTGATGCCCAGTGAGAGTAAATCTTGATTGCATGTGGCATTTTTCAGAGTATGCTAAAAATAAAATTTTTACAATATAACTACATAACCCAATATAGTAATATTTAAAAGTAAGTTCTTCCAAACTTTTCACATTTTTTTTCGATGTCAAATTTGCAAATCTACCTATCGTGGATCAGCAGAGGTTTAGTGAAGTATTCAATAATGCCTGTTGATTACATCAACTATTATCATGACGGTTATTTTACGTCGAATAAAATATCATTGGAGGCAAACGTTGCAGGTACACTCCTTTACAGAGGTCTTTTCACATGCGAATCCTCTTTTCGCATGCGAATCTTTTGAGATGCAAAGTCCTTTGAGACGCGAATACGAGATCTTAGTAAGAGAACCTCTGCAAATAAGGGTACGTTGGAGGCCTAAAAGAAATCACATAAACAGAGCAATCTATCCTGCCCCCCCCCCCTCCCCCGCAAGTCTCCAAGACACAAAATGAAATCTCCCGGGTTGATAAAACGTAGATGGTTCACCGCAGCAGCAAAAATTAGCAAAAAATACAAAAGGGAATAGAAAAAGTACAGAAAAGAGATAACTAGGCATGTCTTGAATGGAGACAGTCATACAGAAGCCAGCCAGGTAGAAGCTGTGGAACTAACTAGCCTCACGCCCACAACAGACCTTGAAAAGTCAATAACCACAAGAAGCTGAAAAAACAATTAGCAGCTTCAGATAATCTTGCTGAAGGTTTGACGGAGAAAATTGCCACAAAAGTTGTTGAATACTCAAAGCGAAACAACAATATTGCAAAATTAGGAAAGTACAATGGCCCGAATCTATGGTATTGTGAAACAACAAAACTACAACATAACGAATAGGGGCGAATTTTTTTGGGGACCATGCCCTTTCTTTATCTGGGAACGCCCTCCAATGCACTATTAAAACACCCTTTTGACGGGAAAACCCTCCTATGTAATGTTTAAAATGATTAATTTTTCGGAAATTTCTGAATGAAAAACATCGGTTTTTAGGCCTAACAGCCTATCTTCCTTGTTTTGATTTTCAGCTATTTTCAGCGGCAACACAGGCGTAATATTTTATATTTTGCCACATGAAATTTACAATTTTAAAATCTAAATTAAAGGTTAAAATATTTACAAAGTTTTAAAATATCAAGAGCATCAAAAATTAAATAAAGACAATTTTTAAAAGATCACAAACCCCTAATTAGGGTGGCAGGGGTAACATCAGAAAGGTCGAAGGGACCTTAATTCCGTGATGGTCCCTTTTAGGGGTGTGTAAAAAGGAAAATAATCAACAGATGTAATTTCGTTGTTTCGTGATACTGTAGTTTGGTTATATCGCTGTTTCGTTCTGTCGTTGTTTCTTAAAAATCATAATTTAGCAATATCATTGTTTCGTGATATCGTAGTTTCATTATATTGTTGTTTCCTAAATGTCGTTGTCTGGTTATATCGAAATTTAGAAACAGTATTTTTTCGTAACATATTTTTGTACGATTATAACACAATTACGATAAATAACAAATCGACGAAACTACAATATTACGAAATGATGAAACTATAGCTAAATATGTCGTGCTATCATTACCGTAATTTCGTTGTTTTGTAATCATATAGTTTCGTGATATTGTTGCTTCGTAATATTGTTGTTTCTTTATATGGAAATTTTGTAATAATGATTTTGCGTAGCAACATAATGTGGTTTTTTGGTAATACCGTAATTTTGTACTTTTGTCGTTTTGTAATATCGTTGTTTCTGTAAAGTTATATACCAAATTTACACAATTAAATTTGGCTGAAGTTATTATGATCATTGACTTTTTCAAATTTACAACTAAATTTGAAATCTTTGAAATTACAACTGTGCAAATACAATTGCAGAATTACTCAAGAATAGCACAAACTCAAAAGATTTTTCTCGAAAATTATTGCTCCAAAGTATACATCGTCATTTTACAGCATTTTAAATTTTAGAATAAAATGCTAACATGGGAAATGTGCTCAAGTCCACCACTGCTCAAGTTTCAGTCAATACAGTTAATACCCTTAACCACCCCCCCCCCCCCCCAAGAAGAGAAAAATCTGCAAGTGCACAATAACATAAAAAATCCAGGTGGAAAGTTTTCAAGAAAAGAAGAATCAAATTATTGTGAAAATCCAAGAGAGTGGCTGGTGCATTGTGTTCTGGTGCATTAACATTGTGTGCTGGTGCATTAACAAAACAACCTTTTTGGCTCATTGGTTAACCAGGATATTAAATCACTGATGGTCTTGATATCATTTAGCAATAATTTTGCAACCTATTGGGAAGCCAAAAAAATGTCCATATGTTTGCAAAGCTGCTGTGGAAGGGCTTTAGTTTTGATAATTCTGTTTTTGCTTGAATTTGGTACAAGAGGCTTTAGTATATAGTTTGATACATTGTTTGCCAAAATCGAAAGATCATCGAGTTATACTCTGTGAAACCAAAAATAAAAGATTTCTGCTGTTTCAATCTGCTGAAAACATTGCAAGTAGATTTTGGCAAACAAAAAATCAAATTTAGGTTGAAGGATCCAATATCAACGTCAAGCAAAAAAATTATCAAAACTTAAACATCTACAGCAGCTTTGCTAAACAACTTTTCAATTTAATAGATTTTCAGAAACATTCACCTTACCAGATGCTGCATACACATCCCAAAGGTTGACATTGTTATCTCCCCCACATGATGCAGCAAGGAAATGTGGAGATTCACCATTTGAATTCCATGCTCTCTTATCAGGTCCTGCAACAAAACAAAGTTTATTGTTTTATGATTGTCATATTGATAATAGCAGCAAGAGGAGCACCATAAAATAGGAAGAAAGAAAATATTGTGCCTAAAATTATTGATGTTGACTACATATGAATCAACTCATTCACTCCCAAGAAGCCATGCCTGCTGAAGCAAAATATTTTTCATGTTGTCTTTTGTTGTTTAGATATTTAATATTTGTTTCATTCTACCACTGGGGATTTTTCATTTTTCAAATGTTGGAACTTTTTCTTGAGTCACCTGGTATTTTGTTACAAATATATCTTACAAATGCGGTGTGGAAACTTTTCTGAATTATTATATCTCAAAAAGGTGAAAATGTTTTATCTAAAACTCAAAAAAAATCTTGACAATTTAAAACACTTGCAATATCACAAGCATTTGCAATGTCAAGCAACTGTAAATATTTTCAAACTTAAATTCGAAGGGAACTTCAAGCAAGAGTAGAATGAGTTTGCTGAAAAAATAAAAAGCAACAATATTTATGTACTGTGTAGTTGGTCAGGTGGCAAAGTCACAACTTTGCAAGATTTTGTGGCTGCCATCTTGGTGAAAATTTTGAAAATGCCATGCTGTAGGTTTGTTTACACCATGCAATTTTCTAATTAATTGTTTTTCTGCTTTTATTTTTTCAATGTAAAATTGCTTAAACTGTTAAGGACAACAAATTATTATCATATAAGGAAGAACAGGAAATAAAATTAGAACAGTTCCTCTGTTTTTATTTCTTCATGGTAAAATACACCAAATGTGTAGCCAACATCAGGCCTGTATGTTTGAGGTGTGCGATCACACGCGCATGCCTTGGCGCACGCCTAAAGTTTTCAAGATACATCAACCTTGACATGGGAAAGCGTGTTTGATGATTGTTAAAAGTGTAATATGATATGAAGATCGATTTTTAACCACAATGTTAATTTATTTGACCCTGAGTTCAACTTAAATGCAACGAAGCCATCTCCCATGTAGTCTATACTACTCCGTTTTTGTACAAAAACGGATATATTTTTCTCAGTTTTTGGCATTACTTTCAGTTAATCTGCTATGACAATGGAAAATTTTTAAAACGATGATGAAAATAAAGCCAAATGAAAATGGGTTGTTTTGAAAACGGATCATTTCCAGTGTGAACACCAAAAATGGAGAC
>JAYJMH010038210.1:0-15638 GCA_036873815.1 Phacellophora camtschatica | reverse complement strand
AGTTCACCACCGTTATCAGCGATGTTGGTTTGACAAATTGAACAAATAAAAATTTTCGTGTCATATGCACTTTAATGCATCTAGTTATAATTCAATACATAGTACTTTACATGATACAAATTCACATACTAGATAATATCACTTGTTACTTAATTGCACTGTGTACAACATAAATTTGGTACATTTAGATATTTTCTGAAATATAATTTCACCAATTGAACACATTCAATCTACCCAGTTTAAAATTAGTAAGTGTAACATAGTGTATAAATATTTCAGAAACTTTTTAAAAATCTGATTCGCAGCTTGAACAATATGCCCTGTGAATAAATTTTGACACAAACAGTTTTTTTCGTCATAAGTAAGTTGTCAAATGTTGTTTTTTGAAGTATTTCTGAAAATTGGGCATTGGAATCTTTGGCAGTAAATGAAAGGCACCTTTCCCTTAAAACAGACCAAACAATTTATCTAATATCAGAGAGCTGATTTTAAGCTGTATGCTGCTTATAAGATTTTCGTCACAATTATGGTATACACAATTTAGAAAGTAGCCAGTGTCTGAATCAAGAAACATTGGATAAAAAAACGAACTAAGTTAACAAGCTGAGTACTGTATTGAAACGAAATTTTTACAGGAGTATACTTCATCGGCTTAAGGCAATATCAAGGAATCTTGGAAAATCGTTCAATAAAAGATCTAAATCAACCCGCTCTGATAGTGTCAATAAACCGAAAAGTGATTTGGCAGAAAAACAAGAAATTTCCCTTCCTATGAATAGTTATTTCTGTTCTATTGGGAAAAATATAGCAATTATGATAGAAGAGCTGCCGAATCCCTCACTTTCTGGACAGTGTCAATTAAAAATGTTGTCAGAGCACTTTATTCAAAATTATTTGGCTCTCATGTCAAACCCCTCTGTTAAAACTACTATTTCTTATAAATGTTGAAAAATTTCCAGAGTTACACCACTATTTAAGAAGGGCAGAAAGGTCATAAACAAAATTTTGTCCGAAGTCATTTATGTCATCTCAAAATACTTTGAAAAAATGTTTTTCAACCAATTATACTAATAATCCAGTGATAATAACTACAGTCGTGTTTACTTACAACAACTCATGATTAGTATAACAGATCAGATACTGGGCACCTAATGGGCATGTTCTTTCTTGATCTCAAACAGGTTTCATACTATGGACCACAATCTCCTTTGCCAAAAGTTAGAGCATTACAAGGTTAAGGAAAAGGAAAGACCCTACAATGCAATTAGTTGGTTGTGTTTAGGACTTATGTTTTTCTTAGAATTTGTTTTCCTCAAAAACTTTCACTGTTTTGATCTTTTTGTTAATGAAGCAGACCTGTTTCTTTTAGGCAGTCTTTACTTGATGCAAAGCAGGGAATGAAATGAGGCCTCCCAAATGGTTGACTATTTTATTTAATTTAAAAGCCATGTCTGCACTTAATTTAAAACGACTGTCTGCACGTATATCTTTCTGATCAAAATGGACTAATAATGATATATAGGTAATGCACGGACAGAGGAAGTTAATTATCAGTTGTTTGCAGCAATATAATTTCACGTTGGAGTTCCAGGTCGAGCTGGTGAAATTGGATACAATTTTAACAAGCATTGCAAAACCATTAGTTCATTGAAAATATACAAGTATTAATTTAATTATACATCTTGTTGCTATGGAAACATGAATACATTAAGAGCAAATTTTACTTTGTGGAAAAGATTTTTTGAAAACTATAATTATAAAAAGTCCAAATCAGACAAAACAGGATCTAAAGAGGCTAAAAACGATAGGAAAACTGAAAAATAAAGTTATGAACAAAAAAATGTTGCTACAGGGAAAAGATGGGAGCCAAACGAAGCAGCAACAATTGAAAAACGTTCCTAAGAAAACAATGAAGATTTAACAGTAACATATGCATTACCCTTCGAAGAAATTCACAACATATTTTGATGATTGTTGTGGTTAGGTACAAAATCCTTGTGCATAAATTGTTTTCGAGTATGTTAGGAATATATTTATACTTTGGTTTCACCCAATAATGGTCGTACGGACCACATTTAAACAATTCTAACTATAATATAATTCTATATATAATTGAATGCAGTTTATGAAGAAAGTTATTTTTCGCACTCAACCGAGTCGGGGAAAAGACTGTTGGACACCCATTTGCAGTAGAACACTGAAGTCCAGCCAACGTGATCAATTTATTTTGATCTACAGAAGAAGCGACTTAGATTTTTAATATCTGGGAATTTTAAGGCTTTAGTGGCCACTGTGTTCAGAATTTCCAAAAAAATATTTTTAAAAAAGAACAGAAATAGCGACTTGCTCATTGTGTGATACTTTGGGTTGAAAACATCATGTAAACATTTCATCCTGATACCTTCATTAGTTCTCGAAATATCTTTTCCACAAAGTAAAATTTGCTGTTATTGTATTCATGTTTCCATAGCAACAAGATGTATAATTAAATTAATACTTGCATATTTTGAATGAACTAATGGATTTGCAATGTTTGTTAAAATTGTATGCAATTTCTTTTTGTCAGTTTTAAGTGAGAGACTAAATACTGGTTTTTGAGCTTCACCTTAAATCTACAGAATTGACTGATAAATTAAATGTAATGTATTTGAATAATTGAGTATTTTGATTTAATAATAATATTACTTGGTTTTTTTCAACTTCATCAACCCAGAAAAATAATGTGACCCCAACAAATATTTGTTCCAAACTTTTAGACACAAATAAGTAAATTGAGCATCCCCATCTAAGGTTTTACCAGAGTACCCCCCCCCCCTTGCAGGAAAATTAAATGTGTGGCTGCAGGCCACAAGCATTTGTGAGGAGACAAAAAGTTTAAGCCAATTCTTTAGGCAATTTGAGGAAGATTTAGTATTTTTTAGAGCTAGCAAAGAACACAAATATTGCAATTGAGTAGAGGAAGGTAGAGGAAGATTTTAGATTAAGTAAGGATAACAGTATGATGAAAAAATCCACTAAGCATCTGATATTGACGGATTTTCAAGGATCATTTTAGCGAAAAAGACATCAAAACACAACCTGATTTGGAGAAACCTGAAAATTATCCACATATTTCACCACCTAATGATTTGGTAGTAAACAGAAATATTCCGTAGACTACCGAAATACAAAAAATATTGGCAAAGCTTAAAAATGGAAAATGTTTGTGGACAGACTCAAGAGATGCAGATCACCTGAACTACAACAGATGTAACAGATTTCTTATTTATCTGACAGCTTTATTGACAGCTATTTGGACATCTTGGCTACTATCATCTATTACTTGTCTATTTAAAAACAGAGGTTCCAGAAGTGAAGCTGAAAATTCAAGAATACTGGCATTGTTAATATATATAACTTTAGAAACGCATATAAGGAAATTATATCAATTTCTCAGGTTTTGATTCAGAGCTAATCAATCTACAACAGATTCAATTTTCATTTTTCAAAATGCAATAGATTTATCATCAAAGCCATTCTTTCTTTGCTTCACTGATCTAAAAGCAGCATAGGACTGGATAAGCCATGATATGTTGTTCATAATTCTAGAAATACACACAGCATCCCCTATGATGGCCAAAATTCTGAAAGCATTTTATACATGAACGTCAGCAGCAATCAAAGGTTCAATCAACTTTGCCAAGTTAGGACAACATGATATTTTTGCCAAAAACATATGCATGACATGTCACCAGAGATTACATAAGAAATAAAGCATGGAATGTTAATAGTTAAAAAAACAAGTCTAGGCTCAATGCAAAAATTATTGTTGTTGGGCTCTTACCAAGGGATGCAGTGATGAGAGAGAGACGACACCGAATTCATAGTGTGAATAAAATTTTTGGGAGGTTGCAGTCCCCTGCAGAGAGGCATCTTTTTTCTCAAACCAGATAATGACTGGGTGCGGGGGCGACTCAACAACTACCTAAGGATACCCTTACAACACCAAAACCATCCCACCCTACAATTACAAACCATGAAACAGGCCCACCATGTGACTACAATCTTCAAACCACCCATTAATGCCATTACAAGTACAAAGCCATCCCATCATTCCAATCCAACCATAAAACCACATCATCATGCCATTACAACCTCAAAACTATGTTATCCTTCCATTACAACCACAAAACCACCCATTAATGCCATAAACACAAAGCCATCCAATCATGCCATTAAAACTACAAAAACATCTTCACACCCCAAACCAAACATCGAACAGCCATGGCCAACCAAACCACAACAACAAAAACAGAAACATTCCTATTGTATACTAAAAAGGGCTGAAAAATCTAAAAAATGCAAAAAAATAGCGAGACAGATACAGCCAAACCCGATGATCTGGATTGGTCCTATATGTTCAGCAACGATACCAATGACGATAACATTGCAAATTTTTTGTAAAAAGCAACATCTACAATACATTGCACTTAAAACTAGACTAGGAAATGATTCGCTTTAAAAACAACTACTCTTCGCAGTGGATTGCACAAAATATGCAGGTGACCGATAATTAAAATTTGAAAAAGACTTCACTAAAGGACAAATACAACAGACAATGCAAAATAAGACTGAGTTATATAATATATTAGTAAGGACACTTTAAGAGTACAACGTACCTTATAGAGAATTATGATGATGATGATGACATGGTTCTGATTAACAGTTGATATTGACATGCCAATTTAATAAATGTAATTGTGGACATTCATAATACATTCTTCCATTGAAAAAGTGTAAAGACACTCTGGCACATCCATGATGGTATTGTGTTTGGCATCCACGACACTCTATCAACCATTAAAATGGATTTACTTTTTCGCTTTCAAAGTCGGACAGACAACAAATTGTACAATTCAGATCAATGTAAAATTTGTCATATAAAATAGAGAATTCTGCGATTTTTAAGTTAGTATTAAAACATTGCGTAAATTTTATTTCTTCAAATTTCGTATCTACAGGATTTTTTTTGGCATTTGTATCATTTGTTTGTTGCTCTGCATTTATAATTCTAATGCGAATCAATTTCGTATGTAACAAATGATTGAGCAAATTTGTTTGACAACACAAGGAAAGATATTTCCATTGTAGCTGTCTGCAACAAGTTCCATGTCATTGCTGTCCGACAGTCTTTTCTTTCATTTGGAATACACTCCTGTACCTGTTCTTTCTCTTACTATCAGCACCTCATCATTTTTATGAGCCTCTGAATTTTGTCATTAATATGTTGCTTGCAATAAGCTGAATTATTCGTAACTACATCTACTGATCCATGAGAAATATTTATTTCTACTAAAAATGTTTCAAATCTGTTCACACTTTCTTTTTATGTTTTTTGGTGCTTCTAACTTGAGAAATTCTTTCAAAAATTCATTAGCAAGGAGACGCCTCTTTCCTGCATATATTCCAGACTTCCCAGATTGATTCTTTTTTTTTCCTTTTGAATAGGAGACTAAATAGTTTCCTTTTTGCTAATCCAGATACTTTCCTTTGTTAGGACTGGTTTTATAGCTTATGTTTCCATCCACCACAATGACTTTGCCTCTTCCTAAGTGGAAGAACTTCATTTGATTTAGGGTTGACTGAAGCATATCGTTTGCTTACTGCAGATAGCTCTTGAGATGAACAAAATCTTCATAATCAGAAATGTAATATATTGCTTGAATCATAGACTTTGCTAATTTTCTTTTTGCCTCAGCGACTATTGCAACAGCAAATGTATTATTGTGTTGCTTTGGTCTTATTTCTGTTGTTGTTTTGGTATTCTGGGTGCATTCAGTTTGATAGAAAAGCCAGCAGCGACACCCTCTTCGTCTTAAACCTGTTTGGTTTAACTCTTCTACAATAAGCATAACTTTTTGTCAAAAATAAAAAGGGGGTGCTCAGTGTGGTGTATTAATAAGTCACGGTTCAGAATATTGTTGAAATAAATAGAAGTAATGTTTATAAGTCCACTATGGGCATTTAATCTCAGCTCCATTTAATCACAAAACTGTCGAGCATTTTAATATACCCTGGAATATGCCCACATCTACCACCCTATTTTCCATAATCATGTATAGTAAAACGTCTGTCAATTTTTAATACCTTCATAGAGTTTTGCAATCATGTAGCTATGTGTGCCACAGCAGCTTATAAAACAAAAATCTGATCAAATAAAGAATTGCCAGAATAAAATTGTCACAAAAAAAATATTTCCAGTCGATAATCAATAAAGAGAAAAATATAACTTCAAGTTGATTTCAAATTTTGAACACTTGCCTTTGAAAACACTTTCCAATGCAGTAATTTCTTCAACACAATAATCAGTCATAAAACATGTGGGGTTCCATGCTGGGTTTCATTGGTTGAAGATATTTAGTTCAAACTTGATTGATTCTGTTTTTTCGTCTTAAATGACAAATGACCCAATCATCACAGATCTTACGTTGCTTTTGACTGCAAGAAAGAAAAGTGGCAGTGCATATTTTTTTGTTCGGTAAGTAGCCTCTGAAAGTTAAAGGTAATGTGCATATCGGTCCAAGAGACGTCTTTGATATGTTTGATATGCATATGATATGGTTTGATTTTATATGGTTCTGTTTGATATTCACTGCGACAGGCCTTACATCATTTTCATTATCATGTCTTAAACCCTATTTCTTTTTTATTTACAAAAGAGCATCATTTCCTATTTGTTTATTTTTTCATCATCAGCATCACTGATGTAAACTCGTAAGATCATTTTTAAGTTATACACAAAATATGCAATATTGAATATTGAGAACAAAATTAAGGGGACAAAGCTGTAAGAATGCCACTGTGTGGGGAGCCCTAAAGAATGCATTATTTCTTAGAAAATTATGTCAATTTTAACACCTATTCTGTACAGAGGCTTCTAGAGCCCCCTGTTGTTTTTTCTACACTGTACTTTTTTTATAATTGCTAAACAGTTGAAAGTTTTTTGACATTTCCTAAACTTTAATTATTTGCAAGATTTTTCTCTCCAAAATTTCACTGTCACATGACAAAGCAATGCCATATTTCGAAGCCAGTCAATATAATTTAGTATCACAGCTCTAAATAGGTGTATATTTAGCATACAAACTTGGTATTGGTATGGTTGAATTTAGTTTTTTTGATTCTCTTTCTTTTGATAAACAACACATGTTTTTTTATTACGTTAGCAAAAAATATAACATACATGATAAAAATATGATAAAAATTTATGAATTTTTCATAATACATAACTGATGGTGATGATATAGAGTTAAAATTGACAGAGTGATAGTTGGGCACACCGCGATGCCCAACTGGGAAATGGTGTTTACTTAATTTGAAAATATGCTTCTAGACGAAAATTTATGCTGAAAACGATGGTACCGACCGATTTTTGAAAATTGATGTCCAAAATTCCAAAATGGCTACTAGAAAATTCAATATGACCCAAACAAGTAAGAAATTTACTAGCTATCCAAGTTCTCTGGTTCCTTCATCAGAAAATGACAATAATGGACAAAGCAACAGGAAAAGTGTTTTTAAAGTTCTGGGGTGTCTCCCCTGTTATTGCTTATCTTGTTTTAGGATTTACTTTTATTGAAAAAAAAAGACAATGCTCTTAGTCTTGTTTTCACCTTTGTGTATATTAACTTATTTTGTATGAACCAGTCGCAAAGGGAATTACAATTTTTTTCAAGTTTCTCTTCAATTTGGTTTGAATTTTTGTCGCTAAAAATAAGACAAGTATCATCCACGTATAATAATATTTGGCTATTCTGGGCGCTTGGCATAACATTGAAATATAGAAGAAATATTAAAGGATCAATCTTGTATTAATCCTGGTGAGACCTAATCTGCAGTGAGACCCCAACAGGGAAGGAAAAATTGAAGGAAAGGAAATATCAGTCTGTGCAACACAGCAAATAATGTTATTCTGGGATATGTTTTCATAATTAATGTCTGCATGATAATTTCTGTAAAAGACACGAGGCTGAGGCCATCGTGCATGATTAACAATAAAAATGGCGATCGTTCTGAAATGAATCTTGTGTTTTTCATTGCTTGAAAAACCGAGCGATAAGGACAGAGTAGATGGAAGAGGAGAGCTTAATGTTTGATCGAACTATTTGATCTGCCAACTGTAATTATTAGGTGTTCAGAGCGTATTTGCAAGAAGTGCTTGACAGTTTTAAAGAGGCAAAGAAAAGGAAAATCAGTTTTATAGACTTGTCCTGAAATTGACGTAAAACATCATCACATGGCTTAGTTTTTATGTAGATTTTCTCTGTTTTATAGACTCCTCCGGAAATTGACATTTAACATCACGGCATGGCGTAGTTTAGGTAGACTGTGTCCATTTTATAGCCTCCGTTTTATGGCATTGCTTAGTTGATGTACATTGAGTCCGTTGTATAGGCTCGTCCCAAAATTGATGCGAAACATCATCACATGGTTTAGTTTTAATGTAGTACTGTTTCGGAATCACAGATTTTGCTTCAACCATTTCAGTGAATAGGAAGTGTGTGCCTGTTTAAATTCAGACTGTTGTGTCACCTAATGCAATCACACAAATAATATTTTAAAATATAAAATATTGTTAGGAATCAATAGTTGTTTTCAATGCCGCTTCTTTTTGGTGCTTTCAGTTTTTGACTTTACTCTATTAATTTTAAAGGTATCATTGTGCTAACCAATTTATTAGCAGTTCTGGTATCTTGATTTTGTAATTTAGCATCTCGTCTTTATAAACATTTTAATGCAAATGGTGTACATGTTTGAGGTACATTGCGCTTTTTGTGTCATATATTGTAATTTTGTTTGTATATATTGTTATGTTCTCTTTATGGTATTAACTGTTCTTTCTTATTTGTTATATTGCATACACTGAGCATTTATATTGTTGTATTTTTGTAATTGTCTTTATTATGTGTTAGTTTTTGTATGTTACATCAATCGTATCATGTAATATGTCTGTTGTTGTATGATTATAGAGTTTGTATCTGCAATTTTCATGGAGATTGTGCCTTTAAATTTAATAAAATTATTTTAATTAATGATCTTAAAAAATGCTTTTAGATTGTTCCGTTATACCTGCACTTAAATTATATATATACGGGGTGTTAAAAAAATGTACAAATATTTGCAAGGTTATCACAAGAATTAATAAATTGAAGAAAGGTATGTATCAGCTGTCCCATCAGAGTTTTTGTTATCAGCATCAACATACACATGTCCCCACAATGTGCATCCCGAGTTGATACACACCCGTTTTTGGGACACTATGATAATGGCTGTTAAATACTGCACTATGTATGCCCCCACAATGTCGACAGTCCTCAAAGCGTAGGTGTGTATTGACACAAATTTCCCCATAACGTAGGTCATGTAGGCACACACACACCCACATACACACACACAAACATACATTCATACATACATACAAATGCACGCACACACACCTAGACTAAGTAACTATCACTTTGTTACCCAGGAGACAATAACATATAACTTGAGTAGGGAGGGAACATATATTTATTTACATTTATATGCTATATTTCTTAATATTTTACCCGGAAATATAGGAATTTACCTAATTAGAGTTTAGTTTTCGGTAAAATGTTTTTCAGACCAAAAGATATATAATCGAGTCAAAATCCAAGACCCAAAACTGTGTTGGCAATGTGAGCAAACTAGTTTGGGCTTTTGCTCCAAATTTTCCCGCCAAGCGATTCTATAACAATGCTACATACAGCTGCACAGGATTGCCCCAAGACGAGTCTGCAATCATTTGGTTATTAAAAAGCATGGAGACCTGCTGTCAACATTTCGAATTTTTGTGGCTTTAGCCAATGCAAAACCAAAACTGGACTGCCTGTCTATGCAGTTGGATTGTGTTGGGATTGTTTGACGATCTTTGGCTGGGGAATTGAGGTTGATGGGCATTTTGGGGAGCTGCAAAAGTTTGGTGTTGTGATGTCGGAGTACAAGCATAATCAAGATTGTTGATGGAGAAAAGCTCCACAATGAAGACAACACCAATGAAACTCTGCAATAAGCGTCAGCCAAAGCGTGAATAATTTTCTTCTGGCAAGGTCGTGATGAGACACAGGTCGGCACATGTAAAAGGACGTCAGTGTACTGAGTTGTGGCGATGTCCAGGTGCAAAGATTGTGTGTAAAGTGAACAATTTCGGGAGGAACACACCTATTTGGGGGTATCACAGGGCCAAATAAGTTATGTGGAACAGGAGAGCAATTATAGCCAACTGCTGATAGGCCACGTAAATATGGCAAAGGGTCTGCATGCGCAAATCACTGACATATAAATTCCAGACTCCCTCTCATTTTATAAAATGGTATGGTGCAAATGGATGGGTTGTCTATATCCAGCGTAAATAAAATAAAAATTTAAGTCCCCCATTGTCATGCAAATGAGAAAAAATAATTAGCCAATCAGAGATGATGTTAGTACAACTGCTCTATAGCCATCAATTCCGGACGTAAGAAGTTTCTAAAGTAGTATATACATAATAAAGGAGTATATACAAATAAAATACACAATAACTAATTCAACGTTACCCAGGGTCGGATCCAGACTTCTGCCAAATATGATCCAGCATAAGTCAGGCTTCAAACGATTTATTATATCCTTAAAAATACAACTTTTTTATATTTATTCCTAAATTCCTAGGATATAAATTGGCCTAAATTCACTCCTCATTTTCAAATTGATATCTGATCTTAATGAATACGATTATCAACAAAGAAGTGTCGGTAATGGTAATCAGTTACGAAATCTGATGATCTCACAAAAGTTAATGAATTAGTTCAATAACAAAAATTAAGTTCGTCAGTTTGATGGAACGTTTGACATAGGAGAGTGAAAATACACACACATCAGCAACTCCTGGGCATTATGAAGTGCAAGAGCGCCACAGCGTACATCGAAAGGAAAATCCTGCTAAATTGCATATATTTTCAAGAGGTTAATGTAACCATAGACATATTTATCTGTAAGGAAATTGGCATACCCCATTTTTTTCATTGAAATATTTTGCAATAATGTCCATCAAATTAACCATCAACTAAAAAATGAAACTACATTTGTTCTAAAATCTGTTACAATTAAACACGTGGTTTGTTGAACTGCAACTAATTTTTTTATTTCTCCTTTCAAGAACCCAATTGCTGAGGCGGTTTTAAGCTCCATTAGGTTATTGTTAATTTAGCTCTGATTAACGTAAATTTGGGCTGTTTGCACTAATGCAAATTCCTTGTCTTTGTCTGCATCAATATGACTCTCATTTTTGTTTTCTGTCTGTGTAGACTGCTTCTCCTTCTGGGATTGCTCTATTTGTTTCGCCACCTTCACTTTCTCCAAATCAGAAAACTGGACGATATTGTCTGTGCAACCTCTTTCTTTATTTAGATACAGTTTTTTTGTCCTTGTTTCTAATTCATGAGGTCCCATGTTTTTTGCCAAAAATAGTTGGTCTCACTTTGGCTTTATATATTTTGTGCCTGAAATTAAAGCTCGAAATGTACCTGGAATTGTGGCTGGAGTAGAGGCTAGCATTTTCTACTGCACCTTGTTTTTCGTAGTCAGCATTTTTTCCTGGGTTAGTTATTCTTGTTTTCCTTTCTTTTTCTATTCATTTACCTTTTTCTCCAATTTTGTAGAAAGCAGATTGTACTCATTTGTGTCACGGAATATACCACACACAATAGCCTCTCTCCAAACACTGGCCTCGTAGTCTAGTACTTGGCAAGAATCGCCAATTTACAATGTTCTACCATCAGATACATTTCGGTACTCCATTCTTGCTTCTTGTCAGTAGGAAATGTGCATGTTTAGAGTGACAGTGGAAATTTGATCAGGGTACTTCACTGCAATCTAGATGGATTAAGTATATGGGCAAATGAGCTTCAAAAGTAAATGCAACTGCCTGTTTTCAAATTTTTCAAGCACTGTCCTCTAAACATTTTCTCATGTGAAGTAGAATCGGCTCTCCAATTGTTTGCTAAAAAAATGTTTTCTTGCAGTCATAATGCGAAAAGAGTACAAAAGATTTTCAGGACAAAAGGATTTTAGAGATATTTAAGGTTTAGTGATTTTTTCTTAAGAACAAGGGGATTTTTTAAGCAAAGAAGATGATAAATTTTGAGGGGTAATTACTCCTACAGATGAAAAATAAGTACTATGTGTGTGGTATCATATACACAAACATAAATAATTGCTTTTAATATAAAGTTTCGTACCAGTATAAAATTAATACTTAAAACGCAACGTTTCTGGTACGAGCAATTACCAATCTTTATTTATTTAATCTTTTCTACAGCCTGGTTACTTATTAGATGAAACAATGTATCAAAAGGCCGTAATAAAATGCAGCGAAAATGCCCTTTTTTAATAAGCTCCCTTCTCTAATTAACCTCAATGTCATTTACAATTACAATAAAGATGACGAAATTATAATTTTATGATGACATGATTTTGGAATATTGCACCAGAATAGCGGGTGGACAGAAGCATGAATAGAGTACGTGGGAATGAGATACCACTGTATAAATTGTAAGGCGAGCAAACTTTCCATGGTTTTAAAATCAAAAAGGTCCAAAATACGGAGTCTCATAGTATCTGAAATACATCAGAAATATACGGAGTCTCATAGTATCTGAAAGACATCAGAGTATCAGAAAAAGTTGCTGGTTCACCTGCCATAATTTGTTTGCTTTCTAGAGCCCATGGAAAAAATCAAGGTGAATTCTTAAAAGCAATTAGATAAAAGGGGAATGTCACGTTTAGATTGATTATTATTGTTATTAGCCTCGTTTTGAAGTTAAGACACACTTGTTAAAATGTTGGTTCTTAGGCCCGTGAAGTTGGATTTCTAGTTGAAGTCTGTATCCGTTTTACTCGGCTGCATCTGAATGAAACATGTTGTCAGGTAACAAAAGATACTTCAAATGATATTCTTCAGTGTGAAGAATGTTCTTCAGTGCCTATTTGAGAAGATTTGCATGAGCAAATCAGAGATAGTTAGACTAAACGCGGGGAGGAGAAGGGGCAGCTGATGCATGCGATGCAGGTGTTGGGCACCATGCAAGGAAGCCTATACCCAGAGTTGACCTACCAAAGCCAGTCGATCTTTAAAGAAACAGTGTTCAAATCTCAATGGAGAGACTATTGTATTTTGTCAAGATTAGAAAAAGAGTCCAAGATTACCATGTTACGTTATTGTTTTATACCATTGGAGAAAGTAGTGCAAAAAATCTTTTGCAGAAGCGAGGAGACAACAAGAGCAACCACCAGAGATATACAATAGCAGTCAACAGAGGTTGTTCATAAGATTAATAAAACAGGGAAACAAACAGCAGTGAGAAATTAAAGTTCCAAACTTGATTCTAAAATCATTCAATGTAAATTTTGTTGAAGAAATCACCAGTGTAAGAAAGAATGATGCCCAGCCTATAGAAAGAAATATAAAATTGTGGCAAAAGCAACCACTTTCTAATTAAATATACAGAGAGAGTAAGGAAAGGAAATCAAGTTAATGATGACCCTGATTCAGTTGACTCAATAGATATGGTAAAATGTGAGCAGCTAGTTTATGCCATCAAGAAGACAAGGATATTAGCTGATATGATGATAAGGTTCACAACAAAACAAGTGTCTTTTGAAGTTAATACCGGTTCCTCAGTGAAGATTTTGCGAATCAAGTTCATGCGAAAATATGCAGAAACAATGAAAACTCTCATCATACTGAAATCATTGACTGGCAACAGAATAACTTCAGTTGGTTCTGCCAGAATAGTCATTGAAAACCTATCAAGCTACAAGAAGTACAGGCTTGCATTCATTATTGTTAAGGAGGATCTTACACCAATCTTATGATTAAGAGCAAGTGAAGCCTTTTACTCGGCGGTTCTTCAGTAAAGATTTTGCCAATCAAATTCATGCGAAAATATGCAGAAACAATGAAACTCCCATCATACTCAAATCATGGACTGGCAACAGAATAAATCCAGTTGGTTCTCCCAGAATAGTCATTGAAAACCCATCAAGCTACAAGAAGTACAGGCTTACATTAATTATTGTTAAGGGGGATCTTACACCAGTCTTATAATTAAGAGCAAGTGATGCCATGAATTTACTCACAATAAATAATTTCAAGGAGACAAGATTCAATGAAATAACAGTCCAGTCAGAGGGGAACATAGTTAATAGTTTTCCAAGTGTATTTGATGATGGTATTGGAAGTTTAGGTAGGTAGGTAGTTTCAAATTCAAAATACAAAAGAAAGGGGAAAAAAATTAATAAATATATATATACACAATTTTTAAAAATATCACAATACCCCTAATTTGATTGGCAGGGATAACATCAAAAAGATCATAATGACCTTAATTCCATGACGGTCCCTTTTAGAGGTGTGCAAAAAACGAGAAAATAAATATTAATCTTACTAAAATTGGAAGTAAAAAGCATGCATGCCAACCCCGCCTTCGTTTTTTCGTACATTTTCCATAAAACAGCTTTTAATTTTATGTTTGAAGGGATTTATGATGTTTGCAGGTTTATGATCAGAAGGTAACTGATTTCAGAACTTAGGCTCCATGTATGATGAGCATTTTTGGCCTATGTTACTTCTGCTAAGGGAAGCGTCAATTTGTCTTTCGATCTCTGAGTGGTACGGCTTTCATTAGCAGGATGAAAAATTTTCGGAGAGTAGACTCGCGAGGCTCCATTGAACATTTTAAAAACATTTGCAAATATACATTGCTCCAATCTTTCTTTTGTCGAAAGCCAGTTAATTGTCTGAAAATCTTTGGCACTCGCATGCACTGTATTTTTCATGTTTAAGCAAAAGTGGATACACTTATTTAATATCAGCGGGCCAAGAATTGATCCTTGTGGAACCCCACATGCCAGATTACCAGGACTAGAGAACTGTTTTCCTATGTTGAGTAGGAATTTTGTGTTTTTGAGATAGGGCTTGAACCATGAAATTGCCTCATAACTAAAAGCCATGAGGCCATTTTGTCCAAGAAAATTTTGTGGTCTATTGTGTCGAAGGCTTTTTGAAGGTCTATTGAAATCATCCCTGTCAGCATTTCTTTATTGAAGCCTGAATAATGCTATCACTAAAGTATGATCAACACGAAAATGTTCAGTGGTGTGTGCGAAAACCAGATTGGAGACTATATAGTATTTTGTTTTCATCCAAGTATTTGTGGACTTGGTTATGTATCACTTTCTCTATTATTTTAGAAATCTGGGGAAGCAAAGAGATTGGCCTATACTTTTTAGGCTCGTTTTTCGATCCGTTTTTGAATATAGGTTTTAATTTCACTTCTTTACAAAGATGAGGAAATTCCGATAAGGAAATTGATAGATTGCATACTTCTGTTATGGGCTTTGCCAGAAGAGGCGCATCATTTTAAAGGAACTTTCCTGTGATGTTAGTGTTTTATTTAGTCATATTTTTGAAGAATAAGAATTTTATTTTTGTAACATTTAATTATAAATATTAACGATAATAATGAGCGACGTTTCGATGTCATCTTGACATCATTTTCAAGCTAAATGAAATAAAAGACGTTGTTTGTATATATAGAAAA
>JAYJMH010038209.1:0-39945 GCA_036873815.1 Phacellophora camtschatica | reverse complement strand
CCCTAATGACTTTCAAACATTGCCCTGCTTATTTTTTCCACATCTTTTTATTTTTTAAAAATAATAGTGGCAAGGGTGGTTTTGACCCCCCCCCCCCCCCCAACAGAACAGATAAAATATTTCAAAACATACCGCATCTTGGTATACTGCAATACTGAGCAGCCTCTTTTCCATTTTCACTCACATAACACCATGGTCTGTCTCTAGTGCGTCCTGGGTTTCTGCAGTAATTATGCCCACCATGGAGTTCAGGATACTTTAGATTATGGATGTTAAATTTAGTATCGTTCCATCTTTTACATCTTGATAATGACTCTGTTATGTTAAGGGTTCCACGATAATCATCACCTCGATCCAAAAAGCAGTTGTCATCTGCAATTGTCACATTCATAAAAATTAGTAAGCATTTCACTGGGTTAATGTAATTTGACGGTTAAATTTCTAAAAACTTCATATCAGATTCTGAAAAAGAGTTTTTAAATCGTTCTTTTACAGCTCAGAATTAAATGTCAGAAACGAGAGGGAAGGAGATTCAGCATGCAAAATTTTTAAAAATGATGATAATTTGGTGAATTCTTCAAATGAAACAAATGTTTTCCATTTTTCTAAAAATGTTCTAAACATTGAAAAAACTCAAAATCTACGAAAATCAAATCAAAAATTAATCTACTTAAGGTATCAAATTATATCCAGTCAAAATACAAAAAAAGCAGACAGTACCTTTATCTACCACGGACGACCATTGAATAGGCTGAAGAGCCCCATAACGTGTTTGTGGATCTAAAACAGAAAATGTGTTTGTCAATTAAATTCAATAATTTAAAAGAAAAAATTATCAATTAACTTAATATAAATAAAATGGGAAAAAGCTTTAATTGCATTGTGTATGTACATTTAAAGCAGAATTAAGCCATTCACATATGGATTTATTTCTAATTAACAAAAAAATCTAATAGAACTTTTATTTTGAAGGGGGTAGCACTTACAATCCAACGTACTTCAAACGATAAACTTATGGCGCGTTTTTTAGATCTTATTCTAAACCTTCTAAATTGTAAAAACGGCAAGTTTTCGAAGAACAAAATCAAAAAGTTTAAAAGAAAAGAATTATGAAAATCCAAAATTTATCGTTCTGTCATTCCCAGGCCCCAACATTTGGTGTGTCTCTTAGCGACAGTGGCAAATTTTTCCTGGCAATTTTCATTTTTGGAAACCTTTTGCTGTCAGGAGCAGATGGTTTCAGAGGGTTTCCAAGCCAACCGTTTCAGAAGATTGACTTTAAAGAACACGAATGCCAAAAGGTGAATGCTGCCTGAAAAAGAATGGGCTTAAAAACGCCTCTAAAATGTGACGTTTTCCGTTATATAGCAATGGGGTAATAGGACCCCTTCCTTCAAAATTTTCGAGGGGGTATAGATTTTGACAAAATTTTAATTAAATTAAGGTTTAAGGTTTAAAAACGAGTTTATCTCTTGAATTTCATTTGTTTGTTTGTGCAACTCCATGAAAAATGAAATTTAACCAGGATTTGCTTGTTTCTTATATATAATTTTGGACTTGAAGACACAGCTTTCAGCCCAGGAAAAGGAAGGGAGAGAAAGTGCACGCAAAGAAAAAAATGTAAGAAAAACAATTTTTAACAGCATTTTGCTAAGCTTATTCTTGGAGCCTGGGTTTGATTCACGTATGGGAGCTTGAGTTGAAAAATAGCATTGTATAATAACAAAAGAAAACAGTCGCTTGTTTAAATCATTTGATAGGCCTAATCAATTTGGTGCAAAGTAAGGGCGAAAATATGAATGCAGAAAGTGCGAGCCAAAAGCTTTTCAAAAGAACTTTTCAAAATTTTGGTGAGCAAATTCATTCAACTGCGCGTGCGTGTGTGTTGTGTTGTTGGGATAATGTTTTGGGTGGAATGTTGGATCGTTTGACCACATGACTAGGGCTTAAAATGACATTAAATTAAATTGAATTGAATTAAAGACAAGTAACAAAATTACCTTCCTTTGTCGTCCCTGGCCCTGACCACTGTGAAACAGCTGGTGAATCTGGTGAAAAAAAATGTACTTTAAAAATGTGCCAAATCATAGGTGATGCTGTTTCCTTCAGAAAGAAAGGAGTCAAGTATGCGCCTCATGTTACGCTTCCAGTGCTACATTTCAAACAAAACATTGAAACTTCGCAGATGTTTAATACAGAATGAAACAGAAACATCGCAGATATAACGAAAAATTGAAATGCATTTGACAACGTTGGTGAGAAAACAGAACGACTTCAAGGTTAGCGAAGTTGTTACCTGCATAACAAACAACTTCGAAAACAACTTTCAATATTTTTAACACGAAGGCTCGCTGTTTACATCAGCGAGGATATCCCACCTTGGACATAGCCGAAATATCTCATCCGGCCGAGATGTTTTTCACCCCGTGTTTACATGAAGAGATGAGATACATTTTGCCGTGCTTTTTTGCTGTTTCAATTAAATCTCCTGCGGTATCTCGGCTTGTAGAAGTCCCGTTTTGCCGAGCGAGGTGAGGTAAAAACGTACATGCCCGTGTGGGATAAAACTCTCATATAAACACGAGCGGCTTGCCAGGATATCCCACAACTGGGTCGGGATGTCTCACACATGTAAAAAGGTTCTTAAAAAGATATCTCATCTTTCCGTGTTATACACCCGAGGCCCATCATGTAGCACGACCCGACACGTTTAGTTTTTGTATTTTCTGGCTATATTGTATTTTGAAATATCAATATCATTCATTTTTTATTGCTGCTACACCTCGCTACTACACTGCATTGATTATTCGCATGTTTATTCCATGTGCGTTATGAGGTATTCATGTTTGCACAGTACTCAATACGTTATAACGTATTCATGTTTGCATAGATGGTGAGATTGTGAACAATCGTTTAGTTAGAAAACAACCCCCTGCTTAACAAAAGGTGCGAACAACGACGAAACAAACAAAACAAAACAAACAAACAACGACGAGAAGAAAATAAATAAATAAACGATGGAAATAAATTGAAATTCAAATATTTCAAGTAACTAAAAGACACAACAGGAGCTCTTTGTAAACAAAAAGTAGTTTGGTCTCTCTAAACGCAAACACTGCTTGCTCAGACGCCATAAGAAGCAAACAATATGAATACTATGATCCTATAAATAAAAAACAAAACCCACAGCAACAAACGAACAAAATGAAAAAAAAATCCAGCTGATTGTACATATACTTCATGCTCGAAGGATTTTAATTATAAAAAAAATTAATTATCATATTTTGTTAATATCAATTTGTTGTCAGCACTCGAAGATTGTGATTCGTATCAAGAACAAATTAAGCCAAAAAATTACGTCTTATGGAAGGATGAACTGACGCAAAGCCCAAATTTCATTCCCATCGTAAGACAAAAAAAAAACAATATGAAGGAAAGATTTTTATCGTCAGCCGCAATCTTTCATATAAAATAGGTTTGATATTTTTTTAGACTTTTTAAAACCTTTATTTTCAAAAATACATTTTTTAAATATGTTTGATATATTTTTAGATTTTATTTATTTATTTACTTTCTTTATAAATTTCTTTAATTTATATTTTTCAATATTTTTAAAAGACAAATTCGTGCTGTGTGCGGTGTGCGGTGCTCCATGACAAAAATCTTCGAGATATCATCACAAGAACCAATCAGGAGGTAGCCAGAGTCACATGTTGCAGAAGGAAAACTAAACAAATTGACGGCAGAGGTAGATTTTTGCATGGTTGAAGATAAAATTCGTGCTGTGTGCGGCAACGAAAGACCAAAGGCAAAAATGGCATGTCTTGCCGATAAAAACCTGCAATGTGCGCTTGGCTTTATGTTTACGAAGATCCGAGCATAATAAAAGAGGTTGCCTTTTTCCTTAAAACAACATTCAAGCTGGAATAAACCGTCAAATAAAGTAACTTCATAGCATAAGACGATGCTGATGCAAGTAAGCATACCTACAGTGTTAGACGACTCTAGTGGTGATAGGCCTACTTTATATCAAAATACGATTCTTGTGTAAAGTAGGCCCACTTTATGGTATGAGACATAGGGCATGTAAGTAGACGTTCTTTGTAGCATTAAACGGCGCTTGCATAAGTAGGCTTACTGCATAGTTTCAAACGACGCTGGTATAAGTAGGCCTACTGACTGAATTTTAAAACAATATTTGCATAATAAAACTAGTACCATAACTAAAAAACAACACAAAGCTGTTCTGATTAAATTTATTAAATACAAAGCAACAAATAAAATATAACAAGGATTAAGAAAAACGGATTTACAAAAAAATAAGCTTTTAAGTTATGATTTTGATTCATCTAAATTAATTTATTTGTTAGAGTTAAATACATTATAGGCCTACTCGCCATATGACCTCTCTCCCCAAATCAAACATGTGCTGTCGCTGTTCATCCTCTAATTCAAGCCGCCTGGTTTCCCTGTTAAAAAGTATATTAAAGCCAGGTGTTGATCTGAATTATTTTCTTCAGACTCACCAAATCCCCAAATGACTGTAAACTTCCCTTAACGTGTTCTCACAAAATCAATCCCCCGTTTCCCACCCGTAAAAAGCACGCAAAGGTCTAATCTTGCCATAATCTTATAATGATATGCAAATCTTTCGTTTTTAAAGCAAAGGAATAAAGCTTCTTATCCCCTTGTGCAATTTTAGTGCAATAAATCAATGAAACTAATAAGATAAAAAAGAAAACGCCGAGACTTGCTCAATAAATCTCTCTCTATTGTGTTTTCAATGAAACTCGCGCAAATTAGGCCAAAATCTGGTTTGAGGCAAAAAAAATGCAATTATATCGAGTCGTGCTTATCCTGTTGAGGAAATGAAATAACAGTATTGTGACTGTGTGGATAATACATAATGTTTGATGAAGACTGGCCAATCGTTCAGGACTGCGTATATCACTGAAATTTTTTTGTTATCGAAAAAGACGTGCATTGTTCAATTAAGTTTTGCGGTGGGAATCATCTGGCTAGCGCATTTATTGCTACAATCGTTCAAATAAATCGCATGCATCTTTTAACATAATGTACAAAATTTCCCATGAGCAAAGCAAAACAACATTTGCATTTGTGTGATTTATTCTACAGTGGAACCTCTCTCTATTGTACGGACATAACATAAAGCGGACAGAAGACACCAACTGTTGTTGCACTGTTTCTGTTCCTTCTGATTATGAAGGTCTCTTAAATTATCCCATAAAATGGACACTTATTATTCGTGCACGAATGGTGTCAGATTTAACGAACAGCAATTGCAATGCAGCGACTTTTGAAGAGAAAGAAAAGAAAGAAAAGAGCAAAATGAAACTTTCACTTAGCTACTCAAACAATAATCAAGAATAAAGCAGTAACAAAAGCAACTCATTCACAAAACATTATCTCTTCTCGCAGCAATTCGCAGCAATCTAAAAGTTTCCTCGTCATTTCCTCGTCATACAGGCTTTATTACAATAAAAACCTCCCCCCCCCAACAAATAATTTGCATCAAATGCTCATTACCGCTATGATATAAGGATGAAAGAAAAACCAACACTATCTAATACGCCACAATGCTCCCCAATCCCCTTGAATGTCTGGGAAAAAGTTGAGGAGCAGCTGCCCTACCCGCCACAATGACACTGTCTTAAGATCCTGTCAAGTTTGTGTCAATTTGTTTATATGAACTATGATTCGTTACAGATGCTAGGCTAAAAAGTGCCGTCGGAGGCTGTTCCAGATTAGGGTTTATTGTTTTCAGAACACAAGAGAGCAAAGGTTTAATTAATCAACTGCATTTTAAATAACCATTGCTAATTGTTGGGGGGGGGGGGGGGGGGCTCCAGCCACGCTTCCGACGGTAATATCAAGAGCAATTTCAGGTTTCACCGTTTCATTGAACAAAGCAGATGAAAATTGTGACGTTATTGAAAGCACAGTTCCAAGACAGAAAGATAAATCCAACAACAAAAATTTTGATCCACTGTGAATTCCCAAAGATTACATGCTACCTCGCTACTAAGATCTTGAAAAATCGTTTTAACTGCGAGCTTAAAATGAGCAGATTGCAATTTTCACAAAAAAAGTCCGTTTTGCAGAGAGTGACGCAGAGAGTGACATTAATTATGCAAAAAGTAAAGGAACGATTGGAATAATTAGCACAATTGGTAGCCTACAACACAATCCTGGACGCCTGCTTAGACATATCCCCGTAAAGTTTCCCGTTCACATAACAATTCACGTTGCTAAAAATCCCATATATAAGCATGCTGACTGCTGACATCCGATTGGAAGGACGGAAATTGTCCCAGTAGGCCTGTTTTAGCGCTGGAAATATATTTTTCCCAGTGCCAGCAACTAAAGCAGTCCAAGGTGGCAAAATTATTATAAAGCATTACAAGGGGGTCAGGAAGAAATCGAGGCGACGGGGGCAGCAGGGGGAAAAATTTAACTCTGCGGGCAAACAATAAAAAATAAAGAAATTATTTTTTTTTAAAGAAATAAAGAAATTATTTATAAAGGGGGCAGCTGCAAGTAAATAGTGAATTACACTTTATATTTGAAAGCATGGTTTTACAAGTTGGTCTTTTATGAAACATTTTGCATTTGAAATTGAAGCGACAATATAAAACTACAGTACTTTACTAATCACTTTAATGACTTAAAACGTATCTTTGACTTGGTTCTATAAAAGTGTGTAGGCCTAATTAGATCTTGGAAATCAGTGTTGAATTAAGCTAAGCATATTCCAAGCAAAACTGACTGTACTTTTCCGTTTGCAAAGAAAGAGGGATTGTCGCTTAATCACGAGCAAACATGGCAAAAAACTGTACAGAGGCCGCGGAAAATTGCGGTCACACACAATTCACCTGTTGATAATAAAATCTACCACCTTAACTCGTGTGAACAGTCTGAAAGATTCTGTCAACAAAACTCTTCAAGCTCAAACGCCACCATTTCAAACTCAAAAAATCATTGACTGCAAGACCAATTAAAATAACAATTAAAACCCACCAGACATGAATTTCTCTTTCCTTCAGACATTCATTTAATGTTTCTTTTTGCTTACAACAAAACTCTTTTGAGCTTCCCCAAGCTCGCTCGAGGCTCGCTTCCGTTCGTTGGATTATGTTTATTAATCGTTGCACGTTTCAACACAACATATACTGTTATATAGACTGATAGACATAATGGTTGGAAAGTTAGTTTCTTAATTTAACAAAATTATCTTTAATAAATAGCAATATTGTATATTTCTTTCTGTTATAATGAGTAACATTTAAAAATGATGAAATCTGAGTTGATGCTTCATTCGAAAACCAATCCAAACCAAAGTGATTATAGATTTAAGAATCACGTGAGACTCGTATTCCAAAGAAAACGCTATCACATCAGACTATCAGTTTCATAGAATACAAAAAGGTTTTCTTGTAATGTAAGATTGCAAGAACAAAAAGTGAAACGAACAAAAAGTGAAACGAACAAAAAGTGTCAATGTAAACCATCACGGAAGAAACTGAAGTTTCATTGCAAAATTAATCATGAGTTAAAAACGTTTAAATTCGCATTTCCTCACAACAACATAAAACTCGCATAAAACTGTTGACTTCTTAATTATTATTTTCTCACCGATCGGCGTGCTCAACTCTGCTACAAACTCCATGGTGATCAGAAAAACCAAAAGATTACAAAGTCAATTTCATGTTTTCTGCTTGTCAAATCTGCGATTTCTGTTCGAATTTTCACAACCGCGTTTCTCTTCAACATCTAAGCTAATAACGGCGGATTGTTTATAAGGCAAGATCGTTTGCGAGAAACCTTTGCATAATTAAAAATACGGGGTCGGCTCCTTTGCGAAAATCCACTTTAAAGTCCCGAACAAAGACCAACTCAAAACACTTGAATCACAAAGCCCGGTGTGAAGTACTAAAACGGGGGTCATGTTACTATACATTATTATTATAATAACCACAAAAGATTTGCAATCATTTGTCAATGCCTGGAATTGTCAAGGAAGTACTAAATCTAAAATGATTTACAAAAAAAGGAATATTCTATTATCAACCTCAGTAAAACCATGGGTGTAACGAGCTCTGTTCACGTTTACCATCCTTTCACAACATTCCTCGTGAAACAAAGCATGAAGATTAAAAAGCTGTGGTAGCAAAGATTTGAACAATTCTTCTTCAAGAAATTGTCAAAGGATGTGCAAGAGCGTACAAGCGTATGTGCTGTATAACTGAATGCATTTTTCAAAAAATGAATTCCTC
Source organism: Phacellophora camtschatica (assembly GCA_036873815.1). NCBI lineage: Eukaryota > Metazoa > Cnidaria > Scyphozoa > Semaeostomeae > Ulmaridae > Phacellophora > Phacellophora camtschatica. Next base: position 31,651 of record JAYJMH010038209.1, on the reverse strand, counting down.
AACTCTGTAGAAACGAAGCCTGTATACAAAATCTATAGATATCCAGAAAGAAATATGGAACATGCATGTACCGGCTACACCAGTCACTTGCCTGTTTTAATTGAATTTATAAACGCCAACAAATGACTGGTGACAAAAATATCCAAAAGTTTGAAATGTGAAGTTCACCTCACTTCCATGTCAGCAAACATTTCAATTGTTCGCCATTGTTGACCGCAGTCTCGCTTTAAGAAGAAACAAATTTGGTGAATCAAATTCTCTGAGTTTTATTACCGCGTTTATTGAAATTTGATCTAGGAACAATGTGACCGTTTTTGGTTTAAGTTTATACGGGACTGGAACTTTTTAGAAGGTGCAAATGTACGGGACAAGGACGCATCTGTAATTTTTTTTAACTAAATATTTGTGAGGGTATATGGACAACCAGTCTTGTTCTTTGATGTTAAGAATAAGAGGAACAAACAGTTATCATTGGTAAAAATTCACAAGGTAGACAAAAGTTTAAAATCAAGAAAATTGTGACAATCCATTCTAGGTGTCTTCCTAAAATTTCCTAAAAATACTCAAGTTTTAAACATCATATAAAAGCCCTTGCGAGGGGACAAGAAACATTTTTTCATCCTTTTTCATCCGAGGCCGATATTTTTTCTAATTAAATTTCCTCACAGACTATCCTGCCGTAAAAATTACAGGAAAAATTTACCATCAGTTGCTAAGGTAAATCTCTTAACAAAAGATCTTCGATTTACAGAAATTATAAGGAGTGGAGGTGAGGATCCAGAATCCACGATCAATCCACCTTTGGCTGCATTCACACTATATCAGATCATTTTTGATAAGATACAAAAGTATTGTGCCAGATCAAAACGTGTTCGCTTTGATGTCGTGTTTACACTGTACCAGGCCACCTTTTGTTCAGCATAACGAGCATGTGCACGATTATCACGCGTGAGACAGAGGTAAATGAAAGAATCCCGCTAAAACTTGTAAATCAGCATGAAAAGGGCTACGGATCCAAGCGTTTACACTGACACTGTACAGGTAAAATTTTAGAACCGCACAGGAACAAAAGTGTTCCTCTTTCCAGAAGGTACAAAACTGTGTCGGATAGCAGGTACAAAACTGTATCGTATCACTCGTCCGAGTAACGCAAGGCTGATCCATAACTCTTTAGTATCAGATCAAAAAGTGATCTGGTACAGGGTAAACGCAGCCACACCTACACACCCCACTCTTTCGTTTCATTATTTTAAATGTTATGTACCTGTTTATTGTTACTGTTAATTAAATTCATGTTGTCAACTACTGTTGCCTTAAAAACTGTTGCCACACCTTTAAGAGTAGTGCCAAGTTGAAAATATAAAAAAAAACTTTTTGAGTTACACTGGTCCTAGACCTGTCCCAAGTCCACTTCTTTCTTAATCTGAGAAAAGGAACTGCAGCAATTAAAAAGAGTCCTCAGATGAAATATGAAATATAAAAATGAAATGGATTTGGGCTCCTTATGCGAGTCTCCATTGGTCCCGATTAACACATAAATTTTGACCAGCCCCAAACGAATATCTTTATTGTCTCACTTGAATATTTTTAGAATCCTAATATTAACCAGGTTGAAAAGTTGTCTGTTGAAATCTTGAAAACGTTGAATCAATTTTATAACTTTCAAATGAAACAAATAGACGCTCAATCAAAAGAAAGAAAGAGAGGTTTCATGCCATTTATTTCTGTCATCAAAAATTCCTATCCATAGAAAATAGTCACAGTCAATATCATTCATAAGCGGAGTTGGAGGTGATATAAAGTAGTGGGATAGGTGATATGGAAATGTCTTAAATTTTAAAAGCTTCGAAGAAAGAATTATGTGCAAGACTGAGTGGATAAACGGCTGGGTAAAGATTCAACACATTTTTTTTCTCCATTCTATCAATAAACAGGCCTACAGTTTTAATTTAAAAACAATCAAAGTACAAATATGGGCCTCTTTTAAGGGACTCTGAGTGGGGGGGGGGGGGGAGGGAGCTATTCCTCTGATGAAAAAGAGACAGTAGCCTACAATCGAAAACAAAGAAATGTGACTGGGGCTATTTCAATATATTTCAATATGGAAATAAAAACAACCACAAAAAGCATGGAATTATAACTATGGTTAAAACCAAATAAATATTTTTGCGAATGCAATAAGAGTTAAGAACAACAACAATAATATTCACATCTAAATAACACAAGAGGAAACAATTTTTCTCTTCATGAAATTGGTGGGTGAGAAATAATTTTTTCGAATGTTTGGTCCTAACAGTCAGTATAAGAACAAAACATCCACGACAAGTTTAGGTTCACTAGGGTTAGAATCAAGTGAGAATTTCTGTGTGTACATTGAGAACTACAAAAAGTCTATTCGTCCATGCGCAAACAATATTAGAGAACAAATTTATCTTTTCACGATACTGATGGATGAGAGATTATTTCTTCCAAATCATTATTTAAAAATATATAAATAAAAACAACCACAAAACGTTTAGGTAAGGTTAGAATCAAATAAGAAATCTTATGAATGCAGTAAGAGCTGCAAAATGTCTATTTGCCTTTTGCTGATGGGCGAGCATTCTTTTTTCCAAATATTTGGCCAGCAAAACGACCCAGACATGAATGAAACAAAGTCATAATATATTTCTTATTTCAAATTTTGTTAATTAATTCAACAAGATATGCCATGAGGATTGTTAGGACAGCGTGGTTTGCCACTTGTTTATTAGGTCAGCTTTCAGTCAGCTTTCTTCGTCAGTCTCTGTTATATCCCTTCACAATAACACGTGCGTTTATTATTAAGAAGTTGTTGAAAAATTTACCAGCTTTTTGAAAGTTCTTTTGTTCTCCTTCCAACAAAATCAAAATGAAAACGAATGTTGACTGAATAAATGTTCATATGCAAATTAACGAAATTAACTTCATGCCTTTCCAAAAGATCATAAAAATTTGATGTCAACTGAAACTCGTGACACCGTGTCTCGTGAAGTTCCCAGGTTTGGGGAACCAAATCTCATTGGCAGAAAGCAATTTTCATTGTTCTCTTGTAATTCAAAATGGCGCAACAGAAATATGAAAAGAGCAGCCCTTTTAGTTATCAATGGAATAATGAATGTTGAATAAAACCGACAAGCTTTCTGTCGCTGATGCGGAGACTCTTCTGGAAGAGAAACCACATCTAATATAAATGATTTTTAACATGTGAACATCTTTTGGGGTCAACTCGTAAAAGAAAAAAATTCAGTTTACCCCCTAACACTAAGCTGTTTTCCAAAGAATAAAAGTAATATATTTGGTTCTTCCAGGGATAAGATGATAAATTCAAAATGTTCTGAATATGTAAAAAGTTATAAATTAATAGTTTCTGCGGCCCCAGATAGATAAGCTCTGCTTCTTCCCTTGGGTCACATGGAAATGCAGTTTTATATTTAATTTAATATATTGATTATTTAATTAAAAAACGTCTTGCATTCTTTGAATATAAATTATGAAGATGATTTGATAATAGAAAAAGCAACTGTTGTTTTTTATATAGCTTGTGAGTTTGTTCACATTTGAGATTAAGCAATCACAACTCAAGATAGTCATCACATGACAATAAATACTGCAAATTGATTGGCTAGTTAAAGAAAGAAAGAAATCAGTGTTATGGGTGACCCGAAAAATCTCTGTTTGCAGGGCTGTCACTGAAAATCCACGAGACTGCGAATCTCTAATTGAGTATGAAATGACGTACGAAGGGCAAACCTAGAGTCTTGCATATCATCAAGTCATCTCTAATTGAGTATGAAACGACGGACGGAGGGCAAACCTAGTGTTTGGCATATCATTAAGTCATCTGTGATCAAGTTTACCTATCCAAAACTTTAAATTAAAATTGTCCTAATTCGTAAGATTTCAAGTCAATTTGAAAAAAATCATTTGTTTCAACAACCCGATTGTTTTAATGATGCTTTCCCGGAGTCTCACCCCAGGAAAGACCACATGACCCATTGCCAAATAACGTAAAACGTCGTATTTCCAGGAGGTAAATACAGACGTAGCTTTCCATAAATTTCAGATATTTGAAAATAAGTTTATCTCTTGAATTCAAGTTGGTTTATAGGTGTTACCCCTGCATAATAAGATTTAGATGGGATTTTCATGTTAATTAGAAATAAAAAGGGTTAACAAATTTGTTTACATTTAATAACGTAGAAGAATTGGTAAAGAAGTTGAGATTTTATATGTACTTACATGGAGATTTGTGCTTTCTGTTGGGAAAGATGAATTTTTTTGGACGATTGATTATCCGAATACAATCTCTGACAGGTAACTTTGAACAATCTGGTAGAAGCTCCTTGGAGAAAAACAAGTCAGCCTTTCCCTGAAAATATTCGTTCTTACAGATATCATTCTGCAATTTGAGACAATCTGCACGGCAAAGTTCTATGAGCCTTGAAGGATCGGGGTTATCTTCACTGTCAAGGCCACAATATGGAAATTGCGTATGACACAACAGAGGCAGGACGTAAGGTTTACATTTCTCAGAAATCACAGATTTTCTGCCCATAATTGACCATGTATCTGCGAATACAAAACAAATTCAAATAAAATTATATTTTGTAATTCCAACGAAATACAACTATGTTGGCAAATTGTGCATTTAATTTATTAAAGTAAAAACAACATTAAGATTACAAAAATTAATTAAAGCAGCAAAAATAACAATGAATAAAGCATCGATATTGCCATACATGCAAGTCAACTTTAAAAACAAAGATTATCACGAAAATAAAATTCTCAGCAATGCCAATAATTATTTGTAATAATTTTGAAGTGGATTTGAAAGTTTCAAACGTCTATATTTTAAAGTTCTTTTCCCTCATGAAAAATGATTTGTAACGTTTTTAAATAAAATAATTTAACATAGATTTAGGAAAGACTAAATTTATGGAAAGGAGCAACGAGAAGCAGTAGAGGGAATCGAAACAAGAGACCACCGGCACTTTGAATGTGGAAATCTCATCTGATCTGCATTTGTAAATTGTAGTTTTCAAAGTTCTGTAGATTGTTGATATATATGAAAAAGCTCAAATGCTATTTCTGGATATAAATAACTTACGGGAAGCTGTCAACGTCGGCAGTTATGATATTGTTTAAACATTAGATATAATATTAACCGTTACCTTTAAGTTTCTTTTCTTGATATAAAAGGTTCTCTCGATTAGGCGTGTAAATAGCACGATGAGGATTAATTTCATTTTTGCAAGTTGAGTTCTTGTAAAAAATGCAAATGGGCCTTGATGGCAGTGGACGTCTTTCTGTGTACGTTCTATGAACAATAATACAATAATACAATGAAACAATTAAAAACAAAGCTTTGATCCTTGAAAATTAAATGTTTACCATGATTATAATTAACTTATGTGTATATATAATAACCTTCAGTATATTCATGAATCCTGAACAACTTTAATAATCATTAATGCATCAAAATGTATTTAATACCTTTAATGCTCTTTAACACTTCCTAAAACCAATAATCCTTCATACTTCCACAAACCCCTAATACCTCTAAAATCTTTAAGACCTCCAATAATCTGCAATACCAACAACAATTCATAATACCTCGAATAACCTCCAATGCCTTTTCATACCTCAAATAACACCTCAAATAAAATATGCTTGTCCTACCACCATACTTTTACTTGCTTGTACTAATAAGAACATTTTAAATGCTTGACCCATCACCAGCGTGTACGTCTTTGCATCACCAGCGTGTACGTCTTTGCATCTTTTACATGTCACATAATCTATGTCATATATTCATAAAACGTACAATCCTCTCACAATTGGACAAATAGAACGAAGTAGGGCGTAAAAAGGGGTTACTAAGCAAAATGGGTAATTCTCAGATCCAAGATGACGTAAACATGTTTGTTTTCATTGCAGTTCAGGTCACATAATGAATCTATTGGGAAGCATTCTTTTTTCTTTTTCAATAAAATGTTATCTTTAGTTTCTTAAAAGCATGGCAGCAACACGTGCATGTTTGCACAATATAAAATGTCTTCAGATATTCATCACGCCACACAATCATATTCATAATCATAATATACATTTCACGTTCATGCTAGCATGGTTTAGGCGGCTTATATATGGCACACTTTCCATCTTCCTCTATCTTTTGCTAGTACAGGCTGCAAATCCTCTTAAGCTTTTTTAAGTCTACCTCGTCACCCATCAACAATTATTTCTCTACACTTAGTAGACTCACTCAGTTTTTGTCATCCATTTTCTCAAAATGTCCGTGCCATCTAAGTTTTTTGTCTCTGCATTACTAATCGTATGCTTTTAAATCCACATCGATCTCTTAATTTAGAGGAAGATTTCCTTTCATGGTTTCCTAGAAAAATTAAGTTGCGAGCGACATACTTCTGTGACAACCACGGCATGGGAAAAATTCGGTTGGACGCCCTATTCGCACAGAAGGAAAGAGTCAGGAGGGTCTGGGATCAGTACTCGACACCCCAGTAAGTTGTAAGTATGTAGAAGACGAAAATGCACTGCTTACCGAGAATGAGATGACTCTTGCACTGCAAAAAAAGATTTAGAATTAGAAAAACAAATAACGTTGGCCAAATAAATTAATGAAAAATTCTTTTTCGCGTGCGTAACTTTGAATAATTGATAATAAAATATGAAGTAATAAAATTTAAAGTTACATAAATATTGATTAAAAACAATATTCAATATTTATGTAACTTTAAATTTTATTACTTCATATTTTATTATCAAATAAATTAATGATAATCAAAATTCATTATAAGAAACAAAATAGTTCGAATTATATTTCAACGATTGCAGTTTTATCACAATTATTGAAATTGAAATTTTTCCTGAAGCAACGGTTAAATCTTAAACAGTGAAATATCCACAAAAATTTAACACACAGAATCGTAATAAGAATAGCAATGCTTCAGTGCTCAAACCCTTAGACTATTATAAACCAGTTTTGCCGAAAAAACGGATGGTCTTTGACGGGCTATCATAAATCGTGTACTGCACTGATTACAATTATTAAAGTTTACGACCAAGTCAGAGGGACTAAACTAGTTAAAAATATTTTTGGGCTTTTTTTCTTTAAGCTTGTGCTCACACTATGAACGATTTTCGAAAAGGTATCGATCTCACAGAAGCTCGAAAACATTAAAAAACATTGATCAAATTTCTAAAACTTGAAAGCACACGGGCAAAGGGGAATTCCCCCGACCTTGTGACATCGCAAATCAAAGGCTCTCAGTTTTCACGCGTCAGTTTTCACAGTTTGCATACAGGCTTTTCATTTCACTTCAAAGTATGAAATAAATATTTGACCTCAAGAGCTTCTGTAGGATTAAAAATTTTTAGGAAATCGTTTATAACGGAGGCACAAGCATTGAAATAAATCGCGAAATAAATAAATCGCGAAAAATAATTTTTAACTGTTTGTTCCTTCTGACGTGGATTCAATGATCGTAATCAGCGTGACACACGATTCATGGTGTCCCATCAAAGAATCATCCATTTTTTTGGAGCACCTGGTATATAAATCAAAAAGTTTCTGAGTTCAAACAAAGATAAATTCGAAATAGATATAAAAGAAATCAGATTATAACTTATCAAATTTTTTAATAAAATGCTCAAATTCGTTTTTTACGTGTCTGTTAATTTTGCGTTAAACAATTAAAATTTTTCTCAAAATTTAGCACTTACAGTCCTTTAAAATTTTAATTTAAAATTTAATCTTCAAATAGTATTTACATTTCAACTTAAAAAGCATTGAGTAATTAATCCGGATTTAAACCAAAAGTAATCTTGTGTTAAACCTTTCTTTCCTTGGTTGTTTAAATTTAGAAAAGTAGAAATCTAAACAAACTTTAACTGAGCTTACAAAAATTCTGGCCCTGCTGCTCCGAGTAAACATTTGATAAAGATCTGGCAAACTTTAAACAAAGGTTTGATCACAAAATACAATGTTTGAGCAACAACCAGGCATAAAAGCAATAGTGAGTCCTCCGAAAGGTTTCAGGGCTCCGCGGCTCCAGGCCATTTTTTGGCGTGGGATCTAGCCTTTATTTATACAAGGCTCTAGGCTCCGGGCTTCTTTAAAAAAGCCTTTGGACTCCAGGTTCCATCGAAGAATAAGGCAGACTCCAGGGCAACAGTGCAAACAAGTCTCGAGCTTTGGAGGTATCAATAGTCACAAAGGTTATAAAAATAAAATAAAAAAACAAAGCAAAATACCTCGAATAAATCCTTTTTTACTTGTAATTGTTTCATAACTATTCGTAGCTTTACATTGGTAGTTCCCTTGATCAGAAAAACTTGCTTTGTTTATTGTAAGAAGAACCCTCTTTGTTTTCGTTGTTGCTCTAAAGAAACAAAAATCAACAGATGAAAAATCGAGCAAAATTGCTATCATCACAAAGAGATTACAAAGCAAAGTATGTCAAATTAAAAAGTGTAAACATAGGCCAAAAACATGTTCTTTTAAAAATGTTTTTATTAAAAGGTTATGTTAATTAAATCATAATTGTACTCACTTCTTGTCTATGGTTAATGTTCTGCCTGGTTTATTATCTGACAACGGCCTGCCATTCCAAAGAAGCACAACATGCGGTGCTGGACTGCCTGTGACACGACATTTTAATCTCAACCTCGTGTTCACTGTAATCGTTCTGTTTTTTGGATATTTAACAAATTCGAGGTCTGTAAAAAATAAAAATCTAGCCATAAAACTTATGTCCAGCATTTCAAATTTTTTTCTGATTAAAATCTAATTAATTTCTCAACATAAAAGCTACTTAAATTACTTATTCATATAAACATAAGTGTGTGCATCTAAAAAGCAAACATTATGTCCAATAACTTTGCTGTTATAACTTTTGAAAGAAACTGTACAACTGAAAAAGTCATTTTAATGTATGATTGCAAATTTTAATTAATTTAACATTTCACCTATGTCATACAATTAAATTACATTGGAAAATACATATTCGAGCTTAAACAGCTTCCAGTTGGTTGGTCTAATTTTAATGCTGTGGCTGGTGATCAGCTGTCCAATCAAATTGAAATGTTTAGGCCCTTAAAAAAATGTCGAACCATCTCTTAAAACATTTCACAGTCTGTGCCATCAGTACATCCTCCGCCAAATCATTTCACGTATCGACAATATGATTCAAAAATAAATTTTTTCTTGACGCGATAGTTTAAGCTGGTACCCTCTTGTGTTATATGGCTTGTGTTATATAGCGTGTTAACTACAGAAAATACGGAAGACTAAATTTTGGTAAAATGAATGTCCAGAACGCAAACTTATAAGATTGCAAACGTTTTAAACTTGTATTCACGAATTAACTTGTCCTGTTATAATGACTAAAATCAGTCCTCCCAGAATAACAAATGTCTTATTACCAGCAGGACTTACCTTTGCAATTTTTGCATGATGATGGTAGTCTACCTGATCTCCTGTAAAATACAAAAAAAACCAAATATAAGTGGCCTGTTAATTATATACATTCAGTAGCAACCATAGGTTTCATTCTAGATAGTATTTTCAACTCTAGGAATATAAAGATTTGCTTTAATGCCAAGGAAGTAACAACAAAAACCTTGTAAGAAACTTAGCTGAGCAAATGTCGTGACAAATGCAGTCAAAAGTAATTCTGTTTTTTGTGGATGCATTAATCATTTTATTCCACACCAGCCCACCCACCTATCTATCTAGTTCTTATTTCTTGTTATATTTGGTCACATTCCTTTAGGAGTCACGTTTAGGCAAAATAGAAATAAGAGCATCTTGAGGCTCAGCCAAAATTTACTTGTTCTATTATACAAAGAAAATAATGTGGTTATTTTTCTTTATTTTTATATGCTTTAGATTTACACTTGTGTAGTTTTAAAAGACTTTGTACTATTCCTTAGCATATTGTGCTGAAATGAATTTAAACATGTTGCCAATTCTGTACAGTATTGAAATACCCCCAAGGTACCAGAGTCTAAATAATAGTGTAAACGTGCAATCCTAAGGTTCTTACTTGCTTTTTATCTTCAAATGATTGGCGCAGAGCAAAGTAGCCATAACAAAAATTAATCAACACAAATATCAGTACTCAATCAAAAGCCCATTCGCGTTTACGATATTTATAACAGTTAGGCCATTACACACGTACCGCTGTTTATTCACGTTTGAATAATTCATAAAGTCCAACAATGTTTACATTTAATTTCAGATCTTGTTTGTAAGCAAAACATTTTAATTATTTCCTCCAACTGAATTCAGAAAATATAAAACTTAAGTAAACTTTAGTCAAAAACAAAAACTCTGCAGGGATGACTCCATGAAACACAATTTTATTAGGTAAATTCACAACGGTAAATAAAGTTTAAAATATTCAACACCCTCCGATCTTTTGGTAGAAAAGGGAAGCCATCTAAGTATTTAGCAAGATGCACATCTCTCCGCAGTTTGCTCTTCACGATAGACTGAATCGAAAACAAAACTATGCTTGTTTTCACTCCAAACAAAATTTAATTTGCTTCTTTCCAATGAAAATAAAGAAGAAGTGAAAAAATTTCGAGATATTTATTGATAAAAGTTTCTTGTTGAGAAAATCAGTTTTCATCATAGTTATCGAAGAAGAAATTGTTGCCACTGACAACTTGCCAGTACTACACTAATCGATTTATGACGGTCATAGTCGACCAGGTAAATAAGGCGGAAAACGCGGAAAATGTGAAAAACTCGGAAAAGCGAATTTGTTAATGAAAAGGTTCATTTTCAATTGGGATCGCCGTAAATATATATATATGAAGCATTGGAAAATATATATATAACTTTTATATCTTTTCTTTATAACTTTTCATAATTTTACAACTTTTATGACGTTCATAATATAACTTTTCATCACAAAGCCGCCATTATGGAAATTGATCAATGGCTATGTAAATTCCGCGGAATCTATTGTTCTTCGCCAGTCAAAATTCAATAGAATAGAACATTGAACACTAGATTACGAGTTTCTATTAATTCCGTGCAGTTTACCTGGTCCTTTTGATACGGACTCATCGCAAAGGATAATACTGTTCAGTTCGAGGCGAATGTACTGTAGCACATTTAAAAAACGCTCATCTATTACAAAAATCGTTAGTTTGCTCTTGCGACTGATATTCTTCTGAAGCGACAACAAAGAACAACAGAAAAGAGCGAAAGTACAGGGAACCTATGTAGCGAGTAGACTTGTTACATAAGTCATTCAATAGCCACAAAGTGAGTGTAGCCTACTCTGATTACTACAGACCCACCTTTATCGCACACCACCACCTTCACCCTGCTCAAAGTGGGTTTGATAAACTTCAAGACAAAAAGCTGGCACGCTCCGCCAGAAAGTTGGCGGAGCCAATCAAATTACAGAAGTGGACATCAGAGAGAAATCTGTCGTTCTGATTGGATGGGAGCAACCATCAATTTTTCATTCTGTTTTCCATCTTTTCCATCGATGTAGCAGTTGTCAGATCTGGCAGAGCGAATCGTGACTCGGGCAACAAGCCTAGGTGTAGCCTGTCTATGCAGTGAGTTAACTTTTGATAGCAGAGTTGAACTGCGCGAATAAATTTTATTTCATATTCTAATAACTAATTGTTTGTATTTCCACATTCATTTTCGTTAAAGTTATAGCAATAGAAAGATTTGATCGCACACATTTTGTTTCTACATGTCCTAACATCATTTTCACGCTTACAGATTTTAAATCTTTAAATTTTCAAAAATACTATAAATCTCCATTTATTTGATTCTGCAACCCAGGGCATGGTAAGTAGAAATGTATAAATGTGTTGTTAAACTAAACCTTAGGCTTATCACATTATCGTTTAAAAAACCCAACTAAATTTTTCTTTCACGCAAGAAATACTTTAATTTAATAAAAAATGATAACCGTGCGACTGCAGTGGAGCTGCATATTAAACAAACCACGGGCTTTAGGAATCATTATTTGTCATTTTCATAATAAAAACCAAACCAAAAGCCAAAAAATTAAAAACAATTCCTAAAACCCGTAAAGTTCAGCACGGATTCAAACACGATTTTCTTCGACCTGTGAAGTCATTATGTATGAACAAGATATTAAATGGCGTGGGTTGTATTTAAGTATATGTGCATAATAAATGAGCTAGATAAAGAGATGTACGATCGATTAATGATAAAACGTTAGTCCAGATCATGCTGTCTTAAAGTTTTCAAAACAGAAAACTCACACTGTTCTGATACATTTTCGCTAAAAATATGTCAATAAACTTTAATTTAAATTTTGAAACTGTGTCAATATTTATCACAACTAAATAAACCTTTACTTGATTTTATTACTTTATTAGCTTGAGAAAAATTTAATTAAAAATGCCAGTTTCATAAAATTAAAACAATGGCTACTTTTGTTAATATTTTACAAGAAGAAAAAAGTTTTAAACTAAAACAAAACAAGGTTTTACGCTATTGATCTAATACTCTCTCTTTTATTCCATTCTCTTCTCATATTTCTGTACGTTTTTGTCATTGCACATGCAAAACTGGTAGCCCTACGAGATACATATAATAAACTGAACTTGTGTATGTGTACATTAAATACTATACACGTTTTTATTTATAAGAAACCAAGCTCGGGCGGTACTAAAATTTTCTTAAATTTTCTATTGTGCACTCTATTTTTATGAGAAACAATAGAACAAATAAATCGATATAAATATCTAAGAAATTTCTTAGAAAGTTGTTTCTTATGAAATAAAATGAACTGAAGTTGTGTACAGTACATACTGAGTAATGATTTGAACACGAATCTGCATTGTAGGATAGCCAACAACGTTTTAGGTATTAAGAAACTCTTGAAGAAACGTTAAGTACGAATATGGCCTAAATTAGCAGCAAAATTAAAAAAGGAATACTAAGGCCTGAGGTATTCTTCTCCGCAGGGTATTTTCCTTCGCAGTGACTGATCTCTGCGCAAGAACGGGCCAAAGCTTGCTGAACGATTAAGTTTATCATTGGTCAAAAGATCTGATCTCTGCGCGAAAACTCGGGCAAAACTTTGATGAACGCGGAGAATTTCATGATTTCTGTTCGATGATTATTCAAAGCTTATTTTGATTCGTAACTGGATTACATTTGGCATTCTTTTGTATTAAATTAGATTAAACGGCCTATTTCACGTCTCAAAAAAAGATCATCTGACAAATGACGGATTTTCATGTCGTGGTTTGTTATCCTGTCTTTGATTATTTCTAACATGCAGAAATAAAACTTTACAAGAGGCAATTCCATGCGTTTTATCTCAAAGTGCCAGGCAAGCTCAATAAAGTTTTCTTTGTTCACATCACAGAAGACCAAATGTAAAAAATTAGTTGCCTTTTCTTATCTGTCTTTCGATCTTTGTGATACGAACGGCATAATGCGTCAAACTAATAATCACAAAGTTTTGCAAATTTATAAAATATAAAAGACAAGCCAGTTGTTGTTTTATTGTTTTGTTTTTTGAGGCGTGATAAAGATTTAAGCATCCTATCACCCATGACCACTCTGCTCCATTCCTCCCACAACGTCATTCCAGAGAAAAAAAATCCAAAAATCATTATCTCGATCTCGACAAGGGTATTCAAAGAAAACAACTTGTTAGTTGCTATGGCTATTTTGCCTAACGCCAACAAGCGACTGTTAGAGCATGGGCATTAGGAAACGTGAGTTGTTATTCTTCCCTAGTTGTTAGAATAACAACTCACGTTTCTTAATGCCCATGGTTAGAGCTGCACATAGCAAGAAATTTGCCAGATAAGGTTCGCCTCGATTCCATATCAGCAATTATTTCCATTTCAAATAACCTCCTTTCAGAAAAAAGATTTGGTAAGCCAAAAGATTTGGTAAGCCAATTTTTTTTAGCAATTGTATTGGTGCAATAAAACATCGCCAGTGCCCACTAGTCTTGTATTCCCTTGCCTAATACCGCGCTTACAAAAACTTTTCCCATTTCCCCCGTGTTTTTGTCCACATACTCTTTATCATGTTGAAGAAGATAAATAAAACTTATGAGCTCCTTATGCACTAATATTCATTTTTATTTTGGCTATTTAAATTTAATATATCTGAAGACTATACCTAATTTAGTATACCTAGAAACAGTGGTGTAGAAGTGGCTCAACCCCCCCCCCCCATTCTACCTTTCGAAGTTAGATAGAGTTTCGCTGTTGCACGCTGCCACTGACGTGATAGAAAAGTCTCAGCAATACTCCTCTGTTATCTGAAATGATTTCCATCGATAAGATCAACTCTTTTAATCAATTTTCAAAATAATTTGTTAAATTTTGCCAACAAGTAGCCTGTGATTTCTTATAACCTTATAAGCCAGTTAATTATTGGCGGGCTCTTACTGTATAGGGAAGGAATGAAATAAGTGTTTTCACGAAAACAGCTAATATATATATATATTACGTTAAAGTACATGGTATATACAAACTATTTTTATTCAATGGTATCGTTATTATTTATTTATATCATATTATCTTTTATCCATGTTCTTATCTGCTTAAGTTTAAGACAGACATGTAGATTTCCATAATTAGTTGTTGCTGCACCTGCAGCTTGGCTTCTATCATTTTAAACAAATGATAAGGACACATTTCCTGGATTTGCAATCATTTTCTTATCTTTTATCCATGATAACACATTGTTAAACTCCTCCTCTTCAGTTGAAAGTAAGGCATAACATCCCATCACATCATGTGTTTTTGCAAATAATTAAGAAATATCTTTCGAAAAATGAGGCCTTAAGCCAAGCTTTCCGAGGTATCCATGCAATCTCATTTATCAGCCTTGATCGATACAACAGTCTCATACAACGCAAAACTACCAATTCCCAGTGGAAGTACAGGAACATCCTCAAGACCAGGCTCTATTTCCGAATAGGTCTCTTCTAACTGTTTTAATATATTATATTACAAATATTGTACTTTGTTCCGTACGTTGGTATTATAAATTAGCTGATTATGTTATTCGTAATCTTATGTATGTAATGAAGATAGATTTTATATTCAATGTCGAATGAAATGAGGGGAAAAACCACAGTGTCTCAGGAAGAAGGAACATGTTTCTATTAAACAAATTTTAAGACATAAACAGTTAAAAGCTTCAATGGAATTTATAATTTGATCACACCAGGCAGTATTTGATTCTTCAGAACAAAGTTCGTTCCATATTTTCTTGCAAAGCAAAAAATAACCTGAAATCAATTAGCTTTTAAATATCTTTTCTACATTCCTAGATGTTTTTATGATTGAAATCCATAATCTTGGCACACAATTAAGTTTTGAAAACCACGAAATGTAGCTTTGAAAATGACTTCCTAACCAGTAACCTTTTTTGCAAATTCATTTAAAAACACTGTCTATTCATGATGAGCCAGTGATAATCTCATTTCAGTAACAAACACACGCTCCATAATCTTACATTCTCCTTTCAAAACATTCACCTCAAGAGAACCAATGAAAAGACAAGAACATACAAAGCCCAGCACCCTCACACGTTTGACCGTCAAACATAAATTGTATGTTACTTAAGAAACTTTATCCGCAATTACATTGAAACGGTAGGACATTTTCCTCAAGGAGATAAGCAAAGCACTTCAGCTTTCAGACTTTTTGATAAGTCTCCACAGGACTTTTAATCTGTGCTTAGAGATAAAATTTAAAGTCAAAATCAAATCAAATAAATGGTAAACACAGAATTAAAAAAATAACCATAGCTGAAAAAGCTCCTTCCCTGCTACTTTGAAGCAAGTATTGTTATCATTCAGTGAGATTCTTTTTAATTTTTTGTTTTCATGATCTTCTCATATCTCATGAAGAAAATTTCTTTTAATTGTATAAAAACGATAAATACTGTCATTTACATGGTTTTTTGTTGTTGTTAAGAAACCTTAGCTTTAAGTTGAAGCTAGAAGTTCTTTATTGCTTTCTCTCATGCATTTTTGTGAATTGTGGTCCCCCATACTTTTAAAACAACACAACACCTGCACACTTAATTTCTGCATATAAATATAAATACTAACATAAATATAAATACTTTCTGAAGTGGCAAAATAATTTATCTAAATCTTCATATGAAGGGTTCCATATGAAGAGTTCCATATGAAGGTGTTCCTTATAAAACAAGTGTGCAATATATTTTTGCAATTTTCAGTAAACTGTTCGATTTATGGAAATACTTTCAAAACTATTCTCTACCTTTAGGCATGGTCAAAGACAATTTAATTTTTTTACTAAGAAATAACCCTACAGTCACATTGTATAATCAGCATTATAAAAAAATTACAGTAATATTTTTATGCCTTTCGCAAAAAGATTAGTCTCTCAAAAAATCTTTTGTAAATAATTTTTCAATAAAAATTGTGTACTTGTGAAGATTCAACTTACCCTAGACTTGCAATGTTTATTAACTTTGAGAAAGAAACTAAATTACAATAAGAGAGTGCCTGTGTAGCTCTGAAGCTTTTTATATTTATCCACATAGTATTTTATTAAACTGTAGGAAGCAAAATACAGCTGAAATATAACAGAAATGTGGATTAAAGGCTTAATGAAGTCCACAGCTGTTGCTTTCCTAAGCAACTCACTAAGCCATGACTGATTTAAAAGACAAAGTTATCTTCACTTGAACACTACAGTTACAAATGTTAATTCAGCATGCCACTAGCCAATTGGGCTGAAAAATCTTCTCATGATCAAGTACATTTCAATTTCAAATACAAAATCCTTGAAGAATCACTAATCCTTTGTAAATCAAAATCTTAAACTATTGGGAAAAGTTCCACATGACCATATTGTCTGTTCTATTTCAACACTCTTTTGCCTTTGAATGAAAACAGTTTCCTTGGCAAAAATTTGTTTTTTATCATAATAAATCAACAATTCACCACAATATATCAACAATTCACATAGTCTCAACATAGTTGGGATTTAACTACCAGACAGCAATTTCTCAAACATTGCTGATATGGGACTGTTGACATGTTTCAAGCCATGAAATAAAAATATTTTATTTACAAAATAAATTGATGTTTGAATTGGTGCTCATGACTGTGAGGAGAAACAAAATTGTAACATCAAGGGATTAACAAAAAATAAAGAAAGGAAACTGAAATAAAAATTTCATGTCCAAAAAGTTCTCACACTTCCAATTGTGCAACAGAGCATACTGGTCAGCACAAGAGTAGACTGGCAGTGCTTTTTGCCCTCAAGCAGCATGTGCGTTTTGACCCCTTACAATGGTCTTAAAACGAACAGAAGTATGCCCTTGGGCAATGCCCAAATTGCTGATGGCCCAGTCTGCCCTTGGATCAGCAATAACTTTGGGGGACAATAACTCTGGTCAAATGTATTTTTGAAAAATCACTCAATATTTGAACATAGTTGCTCTATATTTCTTTTATCTTTCTCCTTGTTAGAATAAGATTAGTTTCCAGATTTCCAGAAACTAGAATGGAATTTGGCATTTAAATAAGATGAATGAATGAATATTTCTTTGATTAAAATCACCAGGGCGGTCATTGATTAAGTTGGGTCTTGTGAAGAAGTGAATTGCAGATCAAATGGTGGAGCAACTGAATACACATTGGCAAAGGAAAAGGTGCTTTGACCATTTTTCATGATGGTGTTATGGTTGAAGTGTTATGGTTGAAGTTCAAACCCTGATCATCCGACTTCTCTTGGCTCAAAAGCGAGAGGATTACACCAAGAACAACAACAACTTTTCGGGATTGGAAATCACGCTTGATGGACAAATGAATGCAGGAAAATAGATAATTAACTAAAGCAAGGGATAAAACAATGGAAAACGTGTGAGAATAGTTGCGACTACAAGCAAGTTTTCCAACCAGGCACCTCTATTTTTGAACATACAATGGGCTTTGAATGAGAGCTATATACTATCTCATCTGATATTTTCCCAATCCAACAATGTCTATCTTAGCTCCAAACATGAAGGTTTGAAGGAAAATGTCATTTATTCAAGGGTTTGTGCTTATTGAAGGGAATACAATAACTTGATGAAAAATTTAATCTTAAACACAAGCATGCAATGAAAGGCAATTAAAGGCCTTCAAAAACTGCAAAGAACTTTACAGCCTTTTTCAGTTAAGTATAACAAACAACAAAGTACATCTTTTTAACAAACAGAAGCAACATTATATTTCTTCAAAAAGAAAATTTTTGACAAACAATTCAACAAGACTGATAATTCCATAGCAGCTTGGCAGCATCCAGGGGGCATGGTAGCTGAGGGGCAGGGGGTAGTTGTTTATTTTTTAGTGCAAAAAGCAACATGTCAGAAATTTTGACCTGCTTGCCCCTCCTATCCAAGTGGTCCCACTTGCTATTATTTCAGTCGTCAGATTGAAGGGTGACCCTCCTTAAAAGAATAAAATGAAATGAACAAACACTTGGCAGCATCCCACACTGAGAAGACAGTATTTTAAAGCAAGTTTATGGGAATATAGTGATCAGGTTTTTATCGTTTTTAATGGAACTACCTAGTGCCTCTGTAATATTTGTTGGTTTACTCCAACTTTATGGACCTGGGGCAATTTTGTCCAGTATCCAATCTCATTTCCTCTGTACTTCCACACTGTTACCAAATTAAAGCTTATGAAGACATCTAGAATTACCACATTGCAAAATCAGTCAACAAAGGATTTGTTCATGTCAACAGAATTGCATGCCTGGAAACAATCACAAGCTTCAAAGATACCAAAGATAAAATTTGACTTCAAAAAAACCTAATTAGATTTATCATGTGACATGAACTGCAGTGAAAACAAACATTTTTTACCTTATCTGGTCTCTGAGAATAAACCCATGCCAAAAGTCTAAAGAAAAGTCAAAACTTGGGGGACCTTTGAGGAAAGAAGGGTTGCATTCAAATCAAAGGTTAATCCCCAAAATCATGTTCAAACACGACCTTTGATACTAAGCTAAAAATCTATATGCAAACAAAGACAAATGTTGATATTTCAATCTGAGCTTGTGTGTGGGCATGAAGTTGGAAGTGTAAAAATATTCAAATGAATTACGAGGTCTAAGCAAATAAAAATCTTTATTTGAATAATGAATGAGTCAAAAAAATATTATATTGATTGTCTGCACTTCAGTGTTTATTGCCCTCACAAAAATAATTGTTAAATAATTGTAAAATGACTAAAAAGTTGGCTAAACAAAAACATAACATAAAATATGACATCCTTGATAAAAAACAGGATGGCATACATTTAATGAACGGTTCAATTGGATTAATTGCTTTTAAGCACTGCCGGAAAAGTTTTTTAAATTGTGTCGCCATGATCCAAGACCAAGAAAGACCAAAGCAAAAAGTTGAGCGCAACCAAGAACTGTTAAATAAATTGTGTCCTTGCATTTTTATTTCGATAAAACTTTGCAGACACCCAATGAATTCCGTAATTAATGAGATTCTAAAAGCAAAAGCAACCTTCATAAATTTTGTTATAAAAAATTAGAATAGTTTTCTAAAAACCACGAACTGCACGCTGAAATAAAACTGGTTAAAAATGTTTGGCCTCGAAAACTCATACCGTCCATGTGTTTTGAACAGCAAAGAAATAATTAAACTTAAAAACCTTTTTCGGTTTGAAGAATGCAACACGCAAGGTAAAAAAGTCAAGCAAAGAAATAACATACCGATCAAATCTGGAAGACAAGACCATAATTCCAGAGTAAAGGAGTGAATCTGTGAATACAAAAGAAACGGAAAAGTTCAAAGCCAAAGTTATGATTCGCACCTCGACTCAAAATAAAGTGTCAATTTCAATCGACCGAGTGTGTGCAAGCAAATTCGAAAAAACTGAATGCGAATATTGGTTGTTAAATTTGTAAATAAAGTGTAGGAAACTTTATCAACATAAAGTTTGCAAGTAATTATGGTTGAATGATCAAAAGTAGCGGTGATATCGGTATTCATGCTGTACGCAACAAATTTCTGAAGTTTTGAATTTGAGGGGGCAAGGCCTAACCTCTCGTAAAAAGAAGCAACAAGCGAACACGAAAAACAACATTTAAGTGTTATGATCATTCATCTAATTAATCAATTGGAATGCGAAAAAGCTTTGTTCTTATCAAACTGGTATAACTGGAAATTTCTTCAATAACTACAATCGATAAGCGAGAAATTTCAAACTAACCTGTTAAAATGAGGATGAGTTGTATCAAGAGCCATTCTGCACTGAAGACACGCATGTTTTGTTTATCAAACTTTCTTCACTGTCACTTGACATTAATTTTGACAACTTGAGTATTTAGATCTGATGATCATTCCATATAAATATTTCTTGTAAATTCAAAAAATATCAGAGTCGTTAATTGGAAGGTTTTATCATCAAATGCTTTCGGCTTCATTTGTATCTGTGAGATCGGCTGCACGGCGAAGCGACTGAAAAAGCAAACCACAGCGAGAGAACAATCGCACGGAGTTGTGGGAATGAAAAATGTAAACAAAGGAAAAAAGAAGGTTGGGAACAAAAGATAAAATTAAACAATAAAAAGCCGCGAACAACAGAATCGAGTTTCCAGAAAATTAGAGAAAGAGTGTGAACGAACGTGTGACAAATAAACGATTTTTAGGAGTTATGAGACTGCGAACGTGAATTTTAATTAAAACGAAAACAAAGACAACACTTTTCATTAAATACTGGTGTTATTTTATGAAAAATTAAGTGTTAATTAATCAACAAATTAAGAGTCCGATTAAAAAAGGAATGTGACGAAAAACCTGTTGGGTAAAATAAATTGGTGTCAAAATGATGTACTGTGCCTCCTTTTAATTTCACGGCAGAATTGTTTCAAATTTAATGTACATCTCTCTCGGATCATCCCTAAAGAGTGTATGCCGCACTAATTTGACTATTTTTTTTACCCCTCTCCCCCCTTGTACGCAAGAGACAGTAACAATAGATGTAAAATTTCGGTTTACCAGAAGTAGTCACCTGAACAAACTTTGCACCTGCTGAAAACAAGGAGAAAGATAATGTTGAGAATGTGCTTGAAATATTATTCAAATAGTAAAGTTCTTTTTTCATTCTGCACTCAATGACCTTTGAATTATTGATAGCAGCTCTTCCGAAGATTGACAAGAAAGGGCAAGAATCAGCGCAAATGGTGTGACATCTTCCATATGCTTTAAATTATTGAAAATAGAGGACTGTAAAACAATATAACCTACGATTTTACGAAATCAAATGTTTTGAATTGAATTGAAATTTACAAAATGTATTTCAAACTTTTTAAGCAAAGGTCCCGCCTGTTTGTTGAAAAGTGTTCCTGTTATGTGATATGGTTTGCCGATGATATGGTTCAAAGTGTCACATAAAGAGCTAGAGATGAATTAGCACGACAACCAGCTCGTTATCAGGCTTGATGAATCCAAATTTGTATTTTTTGTTTGAGACTCCTAAAAACATCTTACAACTATATTCAGTCATTTTGTCAAAAACAGATTAGACTACTAAATTCAGAATTTCAAATCACGATTGAGAAATGACGACACCAAAAAATGAAGAACCTAAAAATTACCCGTGATGAACAAATTTGTAAATATTGTGATATGCAAAATATTGAGCCAGAAGCTCATTTCATTGTGCTGCTTGTGGTAATGTCCACTTTGCAAACATTTGAAGATTACCCTATCTCCCAAAAAATTTCAATTTTCAATTTCTACATATTGAAATGGGACTGACATGCTACACACCAACTGGGAGATCACCAAAACAGCAGATCAGAATGAAAGCAAATTACAACAAACGAAAAAATAGCAAACAGTTCAGTTACCGTTGGGAGCTGCGGTTGGGAGCTCCGCGTTTTTTTAATACAGTCCTAACAAATTTGGCTTCTTCTTCAAACATTTTCATATTTTCGCAATACATCAAAATTTTAAATCTCTGAATAGAGGACAGAAGTGAAGAATTTGGAAGCCTATTTTGAACAAATACTAAAGACAGAAAGAGTTCATTTCTAATGCGTAGCTTATGAAACATGATCACACATCGAAACTTTGCCAGCTTAGCTCTCAGCAAATGGTTCTTTATAAATATGTGAGGTTTGGTTCCAGCATAAATAACTCAGGAGCGCGTCTGAGCTTCTTAAAGCCCTTTTGCGAGGGCGCAATTGCGAAGGGCCTTTAGATGAACTGATCCTTTCTCTTCAGTAAGACCAGGATAAGACTGATATTTGTGGGCTGGTGGAGTGGAGGGTTCTAGCGATTGTAGTTTTAAAGCTACTCAAACTAATATTTTGTCGAGGATCGGTCGAGGTTCGAAAGCAAGACCTAAAATTTGATCACGGATACAAACGAAAATTCAATCAAAATTTTGGCAAGTTTTTTGTTAAAGCTTTTCAAATCCATCGTAAATTTTTTTTAATGTAATAACTGAGCCTGTGCAGCTGCCAGTTATCTGCTAAAAGTCGTGTTTAATTAATTCGTTCTATTGTACAATTTTTATTTTATTTTTAGATTTGTTTGTTGTAATAGAATTTTTTAGCTGTAGCCTTCAATAATTTCAAGAACAATGGTTATTCAAACAATTGATTTCTATTGATTATCCTTTGTTCTCTATTGTTCTGAGAACAATGATTCCCTCCAATCTGGAACAGCATCCGACGGCACTGTCATAGTTTCATAAGTTTTATCACAGTTCTTGTCGAATAAACCCTTGAGCTTCATAACATAAACAGGGGTTGCTTCAAAAGATCAAAACTCCAGCCACCATTTGGAAAACAACTTACAAAATGGTTTACATATGATAAATAATTCATTTGTTTACCGCTTGCATTGATATAGTCAAAAAGCCAGGAGGGGCAGACTGGTAGCGGTTTGGCCTCTCGGGCAACATGCATTTAACTGATGCTATGGACCTATTGATCTAGTTGGTAAATTTTCACGAGAATTTCAAAACTGTGAACTGAAGATAAAACAAACAGTTGGTTAATTGCAGACATATTTTAAATACACGCATTTTTGTAACAAACTTGGCTCCGGACATTTTCCCTTCATTTTTGGTTCCGGACAAAGTACTTCTTAAAATTCTTAAAATTCTTAGAATTTTGGCCGATTCGATCTTAGTGTAGACTTGATCCAAGTCTAGTTCCCGATAAATTAATTTTCAATCCGAGAAAAGGAGCTGAGCAAACTGAGAAACTAACGAAGGAACGAGAAAAGGAGCTGAAACGAAGAGGGGCTGGGGAGAAGCGAAAAAAAAATGAAACGTTACTGGTGTTAGTTTCTCAGTTTGCTCAGCTCCTTTTCTCCAATTAAAAAAGAATTTCTCGGATTAAAAAGGAGACTTGGGGAAAGTCTAATCTTAGTGCTAAACATTTCTTATAAGTTTCTTAAGCTAGACTCGTAAATTCTTGGATTGTCAACCATTTTATAGAACAACAAGTAATGCAGGTCTAGAGACTAGTTACACGGTCTCTGTATCGCTCCCGGGTATCAACAACAACAACATCGAAAATAGAGGGACTGTGTAATAGCCAATGCCAGTGTAGAAATAACACTGAGATCAGGTTTTACCTGTCGATTCCTGTTCTTGTTGGACAGCACAAAATAATATTTTTACTGAGAAGAAAGAGCATTTTGCGAAAAATGGTGTTTCTTAGTACTAGAGTTTCTAACTCTTTTGGAGATTTTAGGGGCTGGATTTTTATAAATCTACAAACGGGTTTTTTACAAAAAAATGTGTGTATACCATTTAATAGAAAAAGTTTCATTCTCAACAATCAATAAAATACTATGAAAATTAAGAAACAAAACAAACATATACTACAATTAAAGCATGACTCCCCAATCAAAGACTAAACAATTCTATTTATTTTTTTTATCATTATTACTTCTTACTGCCTAAATCGATGCCTTGTTTGCGTGTCACCATGTTCTTTGTGCCAACGCAAACCATGTAAATGGCGCTCTTTTTGGTCAAATGCAGAGCATCTTGTAATTCATTAGAATTCTGTCATGAATGGAAAATGACGATGGTGTCTGTCTCTTGCAACTTCTTCTCCTTTCACCTGCAAGGAAAAAACTCTGTAACTTTAAACGTGATTCAAACGCAATTCACTGACTCACACATAACACAATAAACAGGGATGACGGAACGGTCTCAGGACCGGGAGCAGGAATTTCTTTTGCCAGTCATTAAATGTGATCCTGATTAAAGAACTCGATAATTTTAAAGCAGCCTCAGTGTGGATTTATTTCTAATATGCTTAATTAGAAAGTAGTTTTGGAATTTTAAAATTTCATCTTAAAAAAAAGGAAAAGAAAGCTGCTGTCTTTCCATTGATAATCAATTTTCCCATGAAGCTCTGCCTCTCTTACTGCCCTCTCTGGAAAAAGGCAGAGAGCGGAAATGCCCCCTTGAAATTTGCCCCCTTTCGGCATATCTGAAAATAAATCATTGAACAAAACAAAAAACATTCTTAGCTAGATAAAGCAACTGATAACTGAACATTTAACGAATAACCTGGGAAGCATATTTTTTTAGATCTGTAACGTGAAATAAATTAGTTTTGTAAAAAGAAACAAAGATTCCAAGAAAAGAAGAAAATTGACTTAAATTATAGCAACAGTAAGAAGACCTAGTCTACGAAGAAACTTTGACATTGTGAGACAAAAAAGTTAACAAGTAAAGTCATTTTTTTGCGATACAGTAAGTCCCCACGAATAAGAAACAAACATATAAGAAACTTCAAGCTGATTCTTCAGAGAAAACAATGGGTAAAACAATAGCCTATTGTTTATGAAACAATACCCTGGATGAAAAATGTGGTTTCTTATACGCGGGGACCTACTGTATTTAAACTCGTTCTGAATGTAAACCTCCCTATCCCTGTTGTACACGTTTTTTTATAAGAAATTTTTTATGAAAAAGTTGAGAAACGTTTACTAGTGAATGAAAAATTGCTTAGAAATGTTTGAAATTTTTACTGAAGATTACATAATGTTTGATAATTTTAATGGAATGGACATAATGCTAGATGATTGATCCAGTAAAGACTTTTATCCTGTACAATATAAACCCAGTTTTTGTAATGTTTTTGTTGAAAAAAAGAATGCATAGTGAAAAGACGAATTTTTTATATACGATTAAGAAACTTTTAAGAGACTTTTACAAGTGAACGTTGGTAAAAATGGTCAAAAATTAAGACAATTTCACAAGTGGAGCCAGCCAGGTTTCTTATAAATTTTATTCATTTATTTATTTAACAGTTTTTGCGTTTGTTATAAGGATATATCATAATAATAATAACAACAATAATAAAAATTCTTTTACAAAACGTTTCTGGAACCGTAGGAAGATTACGGATACATAAATTACCACAAAAATAACCAAGACCAGTGTTAATTGACTTGTCAAATTCATGTTTTGAGACACGAAGTAACACGCTCACGTGTAATATAACGGTTGCGAGAGACCGAAAACTGAAAGGTCGGCCATTAACAATACATACAGCTATGGAGTCCCAAAAGCCCATGTTCATACATGCAGAGTAAAAAAAGCGTGCTGAACGAGAGTGATCAAGCAATTTCAAACCCAATTCCGTTTTAGAAAGAAAAGGATGATGGGATCAAAGCAAATGTTGGTTTCATTGCGGATGAAATGTTAAATATTTTCATTTCAAATCGCATTAAGAAGGAAACATTAAAACCAAGATAAGTTCAACACAGTGTGTGTGCTTGATGATGGTCTTTGAAAGTGTTAAGCTCTTTTAACACAAAAAACCATTTATGCTCATGCAATTATTTTTTGCTAAGACGTCATTTGCAAATAGCGTGCGTGTCTCATATGTGAAACCATCACTGATCAGGTTAAATATGTTTCCAAAATTTTAGATGACCATAAATCTGTTTTCAAAATTTTAGATTCTTTTTTGAAGATTTGCAATGTAGACATACGACGCAATGCCCAATGGGATACCAACTTAGGCCTTTTTCCTTTTTTTATATAAATACAGCACTACCTTATGCAAGGCATAGCTAAATATATAGAAATACAAACTACAATAACAGTTACATTAAGATGCCGTTGGCTGTTGAATATCCATTTTGCCTTTACGTGCTAGTGACATTTCTGTCAGGTATTCTCCTAATGCTCTTGTATTTTCTATGTTATCATTAGCAAGAGCATTCTTAAACAGTTCATTTCCATCAGTTGGGGAATTTATATTATCAAAATTCACCTTAAATCAACTGAGCATGTGCAGAACATTTGACGAGAAAATGGAGCTTGTCTTATACACAATTACGTACTATCGCAATGCTTACAAACTCTTTTTGTACCGCCTCAACTCAATCCGCTGTCCAAAGCACTAACCTGAAGCAGTATCGATTCCGAACTTTTTGAGTCTCCCTAGCTCTCTCATTCTCACTCCGAGCTAGCAAACCTATGTGCCTAATGTGGTGGATACGAACATTGGGGTTGGACATTATGCTTTAGAGATGGAACATATTGCTTCGAGTAGCGAATGTCAACGTTGGGGGTGGGGCATTAAGGAGCTTAAGATGAATATAGACGAAGGCAAGGGCAATTTCACAAAACCTATTCAGTTAAATTAAGGGATTCTTTCATGCACAATGTTTTACACGCGATATTTTATGTTTTCGCTGTTGAAGTCCAGAACGTGTAAAGTTACAATTTTGCGTTTTATGTGTAGACATACGACGCAAGCTTTGTGTTGATAAAGCATATTGTGTGTCATTTGTGGGCAGTAAAAGTATTTCACCTTTACAATAGACTTACCCTAAGTCTATTTCGTGCCAAATCACAAATTTATTAGTGCTATTAGCATTCCCTCGATTTGGCATTCCCTCGATATATTGAGTACGAAATAAAATTATGTGATTTTGCACGAAATAGAGTTGGGGCAAGTCTACCTTTATAAATGATAAAATTTGAGACTTTTGAGGACATTTTTGAAAAGCTCTGAAAACATGCAACGCCGCTGTTGTGTTGTTGATCTTCGCTTTCACGGTGCACTTTCTCCCTCCAAAGAAAGTCAAATTTAAGTATACATCTACGTTGGAAAACTAAAAGGTCACAGAACAAAAAAATTCAAACATTACTTGTGTGTGAGAATGATGAACTGATAAACGAGCTAATAAATGGTTGTAATGAACTAATAAATAAAACAAAACAGTACTTAGTAAATAGTTGATAACCAGTGTTAATCACAGAAGAATATTGTGTAGCTCTGAAGCCTCTATGTGCGGAAGACGGTAAATAAGCCACAAGATTGAAATAATTTTTTCCATATTAGTGTGACTTATGAAGTGGAAAAGTAGGCCTTTTATCTTAAAACTCAAATCTTTTAGTTTCAAAATTCCTCAAAATTTGATTTACTGAAGAATAACTACAAATAAATTTTGCTCTAAAAGATTTTAAAGCTTTCAAAGTTCAAAAACTCCTCAAAATTACATTTCTGGACAAGTCAACGTTTTTTGCAGAAAAAGAGCATTAAGTTGGAGAACACAAGAAAATTTCCTGCAAAAAGATTTTAGAATAAGCATGTATAAATAAAGCGTAAAACTCTAAAACGGAGAAATAAGGTTAAAAAATTCACGACCATCCAAAAACTAGTTTCTTTTTAATTTATGGAGATGATTCTCTTTCATGTTTCCTTGTTCTTTGCGTCAATTTTTGTCACAAAATCAATCAAAAATTGGCACATTTGTTAATGAATACTCATATAATGAATACTCTTAAAACTCGAGTAGAAAGTATCCTGCATGTGTCCCAAAAGATAACGCCAAATTCAGGGTTGCGGGCTGGCTGGCTTTAAAATACCAAAACGCCTATAGCCAAGACACCTCTAATGGAGAAATTTTACATACCACAATTTTAGGAATGCATGCCCTCCATGGTCTGTTAAATGATTCAATTTCTGCCATTTCATGATCAGACAATACAAAGTCGAAAACCTGATAAAAATGAAAAGATAAATAGAATAAAACATTAATTGTATCCATTTCAAGCTTCATACAAAATGTTCAATCTGCTTTTGTCAATTATAATTCCTTCGTTCTTTTAATTCCAAATGTTTTGAGTGAATCAATTTTTGTGAGGTACGTAATGATATCATGATCAAAACTGCTGATAAAAACATTTAGAACTATTAGGAGATGCAAGCCGGAGGGCACATATGACTAATGAAGAGCTTTATGGTGACCTTCCATAGCTTTCATCTACGATTTTTTTTCAGGACAATGTTTCAGAGCAGAGAACCAGCCAGTAACAAAACTTCTCTTTTGGTTACCATCTATTAAAAGGGAAAATGGAAGAGGCGAGACATCTAAAACTTTTACAACCATGCTCTAGGAAGACACAGGTCTCCAATCCCACTCTGAGATCCAACGACACAGGTCTCCAATCCCAACCTGAGATCCAGCCCACTAAGTGACCCGGTGGCATGACAAAAAGCAACTTGGGAAACTTTTCCTTCTTTCCACTCTTTGTCGTATGCTTTTCTAGGTGGAGATTGCCAGTATTTTGCCGGGGAAATGTTGAAACAGTCCAAGCGGCGCATTTTTATTTTATTTTATTTATTTATTTTTTATTCACTTTCCTTAAAGTTCCAGACATTATTGATAAGGGCCAAAGACCTCTGGAGGCGACGAGTTAATCTATCCAATGAGCTAGTTTCGCCCAAGGGCGACTGATGATGATGATTATAACTATTGCGCGGCGCTAAATTTGTTGATTTACCACAAAATTTTCACCACAAATTTCTGAGATTGAATATGCCCCAAAATGCAGAACCTTTGTTAGGCTCGCCTTCATTCAGAATATGAGGTCCGAGGTTCTCATATGCGGATTTTTACTGCACAACACAAAGTTGGAGAACGAGGCACGCAGTACTCTTGTTTCTATATTATTGGCCTAAATGAAATGAATAATTTTACAATTAAGAATGGCACATAGGATATCTGAAGTTTCTTAATAAAGATTTAAAAAGTGTTTATCTACAAAAACAGTTACGTAAAATGCAGTCTTCTAAAAGTTTTAAATTAAATACAATAATTCACATGTTGAAAACAATACAAAAACCAAAATCTTAAATCAAGAAGGCTTAAGAACAAAAAATCTTAACTTAACTAACGGCGCCAGCCATTGATGGTCATTCAATCGTTTTAACTAATTCTACAAACCTCAGAATTTTGTTTAATTCTGTCTGGATTAGCACTTTTCGGGATAACTGAAACTCTTCTTTGAACTTGAAATCTGATACAAACTTGTGCAGGACTTTTGTGATGTTTCTTTGCAATGCTTTTTAATTTGGGGTCATCCAAAATATAGGGATCAGTTGATTTGGCCCAAGGCCTATCGGGTGAACCAAGTGGACTGTATGCTGTCACTGCCAACAAAGAATGAAATTAACAGAAAAGATATGTTTTACAAAATTTGTGTCGAAAAGTTCTTAATAAGTTTTGAAACAAACTTAATTATTTATCAAATATTTTATAGACAAATATAACATTTGGGATTTTCTTTGGATTTCCAAATTTTCCTGGAATTTCCATGTGATTTCCGGATTTTAAAGGAATCCCCCCTCGTCCTGTCTTTCACTGTCATTGTGTATATAAAAGTGTTTTCATTCAATTCTTTGAGATAAAGATTATTTATCCGGTACGAAGAAAACCCAGCACACTGCACAGTAAAAACAACAGGCGTTTTAAAAACCTCTAAAATTTCGTGAGAAAATATTATATTTTGCCTCCTGGAATAACTACCCCTTTCCAATTTAAGTGCATCCCTAAAACTTGTTTTGTCAGCAAGTGAAATTTTTGCAGAAAATTAAAAATAAATACGCCAAAAAAATAAAATAAAATAAAAATAAAACAGACTTACTGACAATGTTCTTTTTCTCACAAAAATCTAACAATTTAGCCTGATTCAAGTATGGATGATTCTCTACTTGAAGAACAGCAGGCATAATTCTGCCATTTGAACATACATGCTCAACTTGTTGACTGTTAAAGTTTGACAAACCTATAATAAATAGAAAAAAAAAAATTAGAAAAATCATATTATAAATTTATGAATCCGGGTTCAGTCTTCGACATAAAACACATGTCCTCACACCTGGCAGCTATATTGGAAAAAAGAAAAATTTCAAGCCGTTTTTATATCTAGAAAAATTGGCGAAGAGGTCAAATACGAGGGAAGCAAAACCTCCTGTTAAGAACTAACAATCCGTTATTTATTATTTTAAGTGTGTTCGGTGCGATGCAGATCATGATGGTTATACTTGTGGACACTTACAAGTTTGATCATTGGTTCTTATAAAAAAGAGCAACATGCTAAGAAAACCGACAACTTAGAGAAACAGTTCAGAATATTGCAAAAGTGTTGAGGAAAGGTAGATTACTTGATATAAGCATATACAAAATAAAATGATCTCCAGCAATGGATATAATTGCTGCAAAATTGATTGCTAAGATTATTCATAGCATTACTACTCTTTTGAATCTTGCATTTTGGCGCACTTTTTACCGCTATTGTTTTCAATCTTTCTATAAATACCACCAATAGTTTTTAATCAGATTTATAGTTGAAAATGATGTTAGGATGACATTGAAACGTCGCTCAATAAATTCATTATTGTCTTACAATAAATCGGTTCGAGTATTTTCGGATGCATCTGACTCTCCTACGCCACCCATTTCTGTCCTGCATAGAAGCTTGTATTGGCATCCCGTGTCATCGACAAGTTGATCGATGTAGGTACTTGCAAGTCTTCTCGCACGTGTTGTGTTCCCATGCCATAGGTGACGAGAGCAGTGTGTTGTTTGCAAGTTCTTCCTTGCTCCTCCAGCAATGTCCAGCAAATCAAACCCTTCGTTCTCGGATAGTGTTTGAAATGGCGGGTAGACGGCTGTTGAGACGCTTCATTTGTAAGATGCTTCTTTTAGGATATATTGAGTGCACCACGCAGCATTCTGGTGTAAGCCCTATCAAGTTTGAACTCAAGTCGTCCAGTCAGGGTCCAAGAAGATGATCTATAAGTGAGCACAGATTAAACTGTTGCTTGAAAAACTGTTTCTCCCTTTTTTTTCTAGTTAGGTGGACTTCCAGATGACGTCAAGTCCAACAATTGCTCCCCAGGCCTTTCCAATTCGAAGCTGTAGATTTAATTCAGTGGATTCGATGGTAACAATGTGATGTTTCAAAGTATGTAAAATCCAAAAAAAAGATTCGATGCTATGGCCTTCTGATGAGCTGATGATTCCTTCAAGGTTATAGCTGGTGAATTCGGCTTTGCTAACGTTGATGCGGAGGACAGTTCAACAGAGCTGTAGCGTGCTCAATGGTGTCAGCAAGATCATCTGCGTATTCGATGTCTGTTAGGGTTTGCGCAGGATGTCGACTACTTTTCCAAAGGGCGCATCCAATAATGAAAAATAAAATACACATTGCCTACCTTTGAAAGCAGCCGGGGGGGGGGGGGAGGGGCCGAATTTTTTTTTTAGCCACGCCCTGTAGTTTGGCTATAAACATCAAAAACGCCC